>JABUQX010097133.1:0-12500 GCA_015478945.1 Trachelipus rathkii | reverse complement strand
TTTTATATAAATGAAATATATTTACAATCAATCAATTTATAAATTAAAATAAGAGATAGTTGTTTAAAATTATAAATAATGAACTGTATTTTATTTGAACTTTTTATTTTGCGTTTAAATATTTTATGTGATAAATTTAAAAATGTTTCCAGCATCTTTTTTTTTATAAAATAACATGACTCCAGATTATATTTTAAAATAAAAACTCGAACAAAATGGTTTTGTTAGCTATTTGAGCCAACGATCCTCAACCCACCAACTAATGAAGAAGAAATCATGTTGCCCACTCAAGACTATATATATAGAACATTATTAAAAAAATTTTTTTTAGAGAAATTAGGCAGAATTGCCTATGTCTTATCATATCACAAAGAATTTCATCCTGAACTCGAGAATAAAATACAAATCCATTTCAAAATTCAAATTCATTCTACTGGGATTAAATAAAATTAATGGTGGCGTACAAAAAAACGTTTTCTTTGAATTGCTGTACTCTGTGGATTTGAAGCGTAATGGATTATAAACTTGTTCAGTGTCTTCATTAGAAAATTGTTTATTAGTTGTTCAGTCGGTGCTTTGATGTACCCTGTTGACTTTTGGTTCGGAGATCTCTTTATGCTTTAAACATTGTAAAGCTTTCTAATTAACTTGATGAATGTCGAAGGAAGCAAGATTGAACTAAACTTACTTGCATAATTATAAAATGAAATGAGAAGATAAGAACTGTTTAGGGACTCAGATAGAGAAATCTGTTTGCTTTTTGTATCAGTTAATGTTACTGTTACAAAAATTGTTTATTGTTAAACTACATAATATTAAAAAAGAATTTTGAAACTTCTCTTTTTAAATTCGGGTTTAAAAAAGAAGTCAAGTTTTAGGATTTAACAAAGAAGACTAGGCATGATCACATTTCAATTTTCGCATTTCATATATATATATATATATATATGAGTATATATATATATATATATATATATATATATATATATATATATATATAATATATATATATATATATATATATATAAATATATGTGCTATAACTATATATATATATATATATATATATATATATATATATATATATATATATATATATATATTTATATTTATTTATATATATATATTTTTTTTTATATATATATATATATATATATATATATATATATATATATATATATATATATATATATATATATATATATATATATATATATATATATATATATATATATATATATATATGAGTTCACATTTGGCTCAGTGGGTTAAGGCGAGCTTTTTGGCTCACCTTAAGAACAGGATTCCCTCTCAGTATGGGTTCTAGTTCGGCCACGTGAACGGACACAAAAAATTTGTCGTTAGTAAGAGATTTTCTGCAATATTTACGTATTGCAGTTTTTGTATAGTGTATTACACTAATCTCAAATACACACATAACAACTATAGCCACACATACAACAGAACAGTCTATTCTAAAACAAATCCGCACTCTTCTCATCTCGCATTGGAAAAGCCGCTTACTAGGATGCGAACCCACGCCTTACAGTGGCAAGCATTCTGACTATGCGATGAAGCAGGGCTTGCTATCGAGCCTAAATATTCCTGCACCTTCCACTTCGTCAGAAACCATACAAATACTTTCCCTGATCCAATTACCTCAGGATTAAGAGGCTATGTGAGTAGTATAGAGAATTACCGCTAAAAATGTTTACTTAGAAACAATGTTGTGCAATGTTGCAAATGTTGCAAACAACATTTTGCAACATTCAGTTTTTCAAGCTTGACATGTCAAGGTTAGGGTTTAAGGTCAGGTGAGACCGAATTTAAGTCCTGGAAGACCGACACCGAGTTCTGAGCTGGGCTTCAAGGATTTTAGCCCCAGAAGTGGGGCGGAGCCCCCAAAGGGGGCTTTTGGTTCCTAGAGGTTTTAAATGATCGGTAGATCATTTTTGATGGTTCCAATCGATTTATCATGATCGATTACCCCTAATCGATCTTTAAATCGTCTTTCTACGTGCTCTGGTTTGTCATTTAGCACTGAAAATGTAATCGAAAATAATTACAATAATTAACATTCGATTAATCGTTGTAGTTATGTGCCCACTTCCGAAACCTATTTCTATATAAATGAATAGAGATATATTAGGCTTAGGGGAGGGATTGATGGCCCGAAAGGGCGTAATCCGACAAATGTAGGTAAACCGTAGGTTTGTCTGTCGTGATTATTATTTTTATTTTATTACGCGCGCGTGCTACATACACACACACACGTTCACATACGCCTTTTCGATGAAGGGAATAGAGCTATCGGTCTGAAACTTGGTATATGGTCATTGTGGATTGTGATAAACTGATCACAGACGAGTTTTGGTGACCGTAGGTCACCCTAAGGGGGTGTTGCCCGCACCAAGGTTAAATTCGTTGTGAAATCGATAGAGTTTGGTTAAAATTCGGGTGAAATTTGGATGTAAATTATAAGATTTTGTAGCTCGTCCCGGGCCGAGATTACGTTCCTCTCGTCCCCGTAGAGAGGACAGCCTAAAATTAAAAATGATCATTAGGGCCCGGCTAGGCTTGGAGGCTAGGTTGAGGTCGGATTCGGAGTCGGAGACAGGTTGGAGTCGGATTCGGATTCCCGGGTCCCGGCGACCCCGGAGGTGGGTCCTTCCTGACTTCCTGAAAAAAGAGAAGGAAGAAATTACGCATGGAATCCCTGAAACCAGAGGAAGAAGAGAGAAGAAGAGAGAAAGGAAGAAAGGAGGGAGGAAGAAGAGAATGAGGAATGAGGAGGAGTAGGAGAAGGATTCGTTGGCTAAGGAACCGTAACAGGAGCCGGAGCCTGCTTGGTGCTCAACGATATAAAATTTTGTGTAATGATACAATGTTGGTGTCTTTATATAGGTTATCGGGTCTATTAGATTTCGAAAATAAGGGTTTCAGAACCATCAAGAAAACATAACAAAATAAATAGATAAATAAATAAATAAATAATAATTTCTTACACTTTTTATGTTTTATAACTTACAAATTTACGTTTTTACATACCTAAATCTAGTAAATCAACAAATCAAACCACCATCACCCACCCTCCTGACCAGTTTGTGATCTATTGATCTGTAGTCTATTGATCTATTGATCTAATGATTAAGGTCAAATTTTACTAAAATTGTCATGTTTTACATACCCTAAATCAGTAAATCAGTAAGTAAACCACTATCCAACCACCCTCCTCACCAGTTCGGCGATCTATTGATCTATTGATCTGATCTATTGATCTATTGATCTATTGATTAAGTCAAATTTTTTACAAAAATTGTCATGTTTTATACCTAAAGCAGTAAATCACTAAATCAAACCACTATCAACCTCCCTCCTGACCATCCTTGTGATCTGATCTATTGATCCTATTGATCTATTGATCCTATTGATCTATTGATCAATGATCTTGATTAGGTCAAATTTTCTAAAAAATTGTCATGTTTACTTACCTAAATCAGTAAATCACTAAATCCAAACCACTATCCAGCCACCCTCTTGTCCATGCTTGATCTATTGATGTTTTACTATAAAACATTACAATTTTTAAAAAAAATTTACATATTTTACATACCCTAAATCAGCAAATCACTAAATCAAACCACCAACCTACCCTCCTGTCCAGTCTATTGATCTATTGATCCTATTGATTCAAGTCCACATTTTCGAGTATAATTTTGAATAAACATAACATAAAATCAAGTTCTTTATACACTGATCAACGAGTATATGCTAAAAGTTTTCACACTAATAACGCTAACATAGTATAACCTGAACTAAAAATATAATGTACAACGACAAACTAACATACCTTATAAACACAAATAAACTGCTACATTAACAAAGTTCCTTACTTAGCAACAGTAAAGTAACTAACATAGCCATACAAAACGTAACCTACTCACACTTTTCATGCATATCTTTAACATATCAACGTTAATTTTATGTTATGATAAATACAAAGATTTATCATATTCTAACCTAACTATTGTAATGAACTAGAATAAATGGCACACACACACACACACACACACTACACACACACACACACACACACACACACACACACACATACACACACACACACACACACACACACACACACACACACACACACGAATAAGCTGCTAACATTAGTCAAGGTCCATGTTAGAAAATTAAAATTAAAAAAAAATTAAACAAAAGTATAATTGCAAATAAAACTTACAAAAGAAAATTAAAAAAATTAAAAAAATTAAAAAATTTAAAAATTAAAATAAATGAGTTGAATAAGGGGTGTAGGTGCCAAGATGGGGCTTGCAAGAGAGGTTAGGAGTTGAAAGGTTAGAGAGTTAAAGGTTAGAGATGAGTAAGAAAGGTTAGGCTGGGGTTGTGGTTGCTTGAGATGGGGCTTGCAGGAAAGGTTAGAGGTTAAGAAAGGGTTCAAGGTTAGAGGTTAGAAGATGGAGTAGGGTTCGAGTGGGGTATGGAGTGCAGAATGGGGCTTTTGAGGGAGGTTGATGAATTTAGAAAGATAGGAGTTAGAGGTTAAAGATGGTAGAAGGTTAGATGGGGTGTGGTTGCTTAGAGATGAGGCTTGCAGAGAGGTTAGAGTTAAAGGTTGAAGGTTAAAGGGTTAGAGATAGATGAGGAGTTAGGCCGGGTTGTGAATTATGAAATTGAGGATCGCAGAAACAGAAGAGATAAAAAATTAAAAAATTAAAGTAAATAAAGATTGCCTTTATAATGTAATTTGCAAATAAAACTTACAAAAGAAAAATTAAAAAAAAGAATTAAAAAGAGATTAAAAGAATTAAAAAATTAAAAATACTAAAAATTAAATTAAAATTATGATTATAAAATAACGAAAACAAAGAAAATTAAAGATTGAAAAATAAAAGGTAAAAAGTGAAATAGTATTAAAGATTGACAGTATAAATTAAAGTGAGCACCAAAAGAGTTCAAGGATTAGAAAGTTGAGAGTTAAAGATTAAAATGAAATAAAGATTGACCAGGGTATGTGATGAAATACAAGACTTGCAGAAGTTAAAAAGGTCAAAGATGAAAAATAAAAGTGAAATAAATAAAAAAAGAATTAAACAAAGTATAAATGCAAAATAAAACTTAACAAAAAAAAAAAAAGTTAGAAAAATAAATTTAAATAAAAAATAAAAAAATAAAAATGAAAAATAGCAAATAAAAAAAATAAAAAATAAATTTAAATAAAAAATAAAAAATAAAAATTAAAATAATAAATTAAACACAAAGTATAGAAAATAATGAATTATAAAAAAATAGTAAACAATATATGTATGTTTCAACTTAGGGAAAAAAATTATATTAGTTAACGTTTATAAAAAGAAAATGAAATTTGAAAATAGAAATGTCAGTCTTCAACATTTAGAAAGATGGGTTATCTTTGCAAGATGCAATGCAATTGACGATATGTATGTTAGAATAAGAGATCAGTTATGTGAAAGCAGTAAATATTATATTATTAAACGATTAGTAACATTTATCAAAGATTTATCATGTCCTAACCTAACTATTGTAATGAACTAAGAATAAATGACACACACACACACACACACACACACACACACACACACACACACACACACACACAAATTCATCATAACCTCGTCTAAATATCATAATCCCAGACGAATAAATGCAAACATAACAAAGTTTTAACCAAACATAACATAAAAATAACAAAATTTTATCCTGACATAACATAAAAATAAGTTCTTTGAATAAAATAACACAGTAAAGCGTATGTAGTTTACTGATTTTAAAGCAGTAAATCAGTAAATCAAACCACCCTCCCCTGCATTCCCCTACCCATCCACCCGCCTATGATCTATCGACCTATTGATTCAGGTCATATTTCGAGTATCATTTTGGATCAGCAACAGGTAAAGACGTATTATCTAACAAAATCCCTTTCCAAAGTGACCAATCTATCAAAGATACCAACATCTTGAACTATGAATTGACACTATCTTCATCAAAGTGTCAATCGTCTCGAGTATAACGTCAACATTTGAACTATGAATAAAACCGTAGACATAAGCAAAATTCTCAGGCAAACCTGACATTACTCAAAAACTTAAACTAGGCTCACGTTTTCTAACACATCATCGTCCAGGTAACACAGTAATATCTTACAAAACTCATCATTTCTCTACCAAAGCAGTGTTAATTTCACCGGTCATAGTAATATTTAACATAACGTACCTAACTTACGGGGTGTAAGCGGGTTTCATTAACCAACAGTATCTAAAGCAACACATCCCACCCCGAGAGAAAACCCAAAGGGGATGAGCCATTGTTGAAAGGGTGTGAATCCTGAGGGGGATCACCCCGAAGGGGTGTAAGCGGGCGTACCCCTCATTTGGAGGCCTCGTCACGTGGCGGGTTTAAGGCCCGCTTACGCCTTCGGGGTGGTCCCCTGCGGATTCACGCCTTTCAGCTGAGATCATCCCACTGGTTTCTCGGCGCTGTCTGCGGTTGTTTACTCGTAAGTTAGGTACGTTATGTGCGTATTACTATGACCGGGTAACACTGCGGCAGTGACGAGTTTGCGTAGACTGTACTGTGTTACCTGATGATGGCGAAAACGTGAGCCACACGTTGGTAATGTTGCCAAAATTTAACTGTCTACGTTCATAGTTCAAGCGAGCGCGTTATACTCGGACGACGACACTTTGATGGTGAATGTCAATTCATGGTTCAAGTTATCTTGATCTGAAGAGACACGTTAGTAACCGATCTTGCTGATCAAGTATTACTCAGTAACGACGCGAATCAATAGATCGACAGATCATGGGTGGTGGAGCGAAGAGTACGAGGATGGTGATTTGTTTATGATTTACTGCTGCATCGGTAAATGTACGCTTACTGTATTCAAAGAACATGTTATGTCGAGATAAAACTGTTATTTATGTTATGTTAAAAACTGTTATGTTACATTTATTCGTCTGGAAGAACCCATGATATTTAGACGGCGATTATGATGTGTGTCATAATGTATGGCTGTTAATGTGTGTGTCATTGACTCTTGGTTGCTTTACAATAGTTGGGACCAGAACATGATAAATCTTTGATAAATGTTACTATCGTTAATACTTTAATATCAGTACTATTTATATATCTGTTTCTAGCTGTAACATATCGTCACATTGCATCTTGCAAGGTAACCCATCTTTCTAAATGTTGAGGACTGACATTTTCAAATTTCATTTTCTTTTATAAACCTAAACTAACATAGTTTTGCCTCCTTACTATTACTTAATTTTATTTTATATACCCTGCATCTTCAGGCCACATTTTTATTTTATTTAAATTTATTTTTATTTTTGACTGCTATTTTCATTTTGCCACATTTTATTTAAGTGACCTCTAACTTTTTTGATGGATTTACATTTTGCATTACTTTGTTTAATTTTTATTTATTTAATTTTTATTTTTATTTTTAATTACAGACCTTCTTTGTAGTTACAATTTGCATTATCTTTTGTTTAATTATTTAATTTACAATTTTTTTGTGGACCCACCATTTGCATTATCTTTTGTTTAATTTTTATTTATTATTGTAAATTTTGCAATTTTTAATTTTTAATTTTTCTTTGAAATTCATTTAAAAATTACTTTGCTTTAATTTCTTTAGATAAGTTTTTTAATTTTAATTTTGGTACAATTTTCTTTGGATTTATTTTACTGGTCTGTTGAACCGCATTTATTTGTTTTTAATTTTTAATTTTTAATTTTCTTTGGCTTTATTTTGTAGTTGTTAATATTTGGTATTTTATTTATTTTAATTATTGATTATTATTATAATTTGTTTTCTTTTGTAGTTTATTTACTGATATACTGTTTTAGGGTTTTATTTCACAATTTTTAATTTTTTTTTAATTTGTAATTTTCTTTTGTAAGTTTTATTTTACATTCTCACTGTTCTCTGACTATTTGTACAATTTATTTTTGGGTATATTTGGCAAAGTTTTTATTTTGCAATTATACTGTTTAATTTTTTTTTATTTATTTTGAATTTTGACACAATTTTCTTTATTTTACATTTATACTTTCGTTTCATTGATGTTGATTCCAGGCCACAGTGCAGCACACTTTTCTTTTTATGCTTTAAGCTACAGTTTATTTCTGTTTACTTTTTAATTTTAATTTTCAACATGGACCTTGTTTAATGTAACGGCCCTTAAATTGATATCAAACATTACAATAATATTATGCTATTAATATTCAAATGATGGCTATTGAACATTGTGATGTGCTATTGATAATTATTCAAGCGAGTGTGTATTATTGGCTATTAATGTGATGTCAGTGTTATTACCATTGTTAGCAGTTCGTGCAATAGTTAGGTGCGTCTTGATAAATCGACCTTTATCGTTAATGTAAGAGTAACGTTGATATGTTAAAGATATATGAAAGAGATGTGAAGTTACGTTTTTGAATCTTATGTTAGTTACTTTACTGTTGCTAGGTGTGACTTTGTATGTGTTAGCAGTTTATTCGTGGCAAGATTATGTTAGGTTCGATCGTTAACATTATAATTTTTAGATCGGAACCATACTATGTTGGCACGTTATTAGTGTGGCTTTGTTTACGTTAACTATACTCGTTGATCAGTGTATAGACTGATTTTATGTTATGTTTGCTCCGAGCCTGCTCAGAAAATGACAGTGTGGGTAATGGTCATAACTGGTGCAAGGAAGAGAGCAGGTTGGAGTAGTGATTTACTGATTTGGCGTAATAAACATGACAATTACAGCAGAGCAGGCAGTAATCAACAGATCTAGATCAATAGATCAATAGATCACACCTGGTCAGGAGAGGGTGGATGGATAGTGGTTTGATTAGTGATTCTGATTTAGAGTGAAAGTGCTATGTTATACAAAATATGACTGTAATCAATAGATCAATAGATCAATGGTCAATGGTCAATAGTCAGTAGATCTGAAATGGTGGGGACGAATAGTGGTTTGTTAGTGATTTGCTTTAGGAGTATGTGACGAACACAGTAAGTGACGCATATCAATAGATCAATGAATCAATAGATCAATAGATCAATAGATCAATAGATCTGGACTGGACAGGAGGTGATTGAACAGTGATTTGATTACTGATTTACTGATTTAAACTATTACACTTTAAAAAATTTGACCTTAATCAGTAGATCAACAGATCAATAGATCAACAGATCAATAGATCGCAACTGGTCAGGAAAGTGGGTGGATGGTGGTTTGTTGGTGATTACTGCTGGGAGGCATGTGAAACCTTTTGAAAATTTGAAGCTCTTCAATATTTAGTGTGAAATTTATTTATTTATTTATTTATTGTGGCCACTGTGATGGTTCTGGAGGCCGACTATTTTCTGAATCTACTGGGTAACCTATATCGCCAGCGTATCATTACACAAAAGGTAATAACTCGACTGCCGCGCGGCTCAGCCTGTACTGCAACTCTGCCTGGGTCGCTATCTACTCACTCGTTCACTCATTCTTCTTCTTCACTCGCCGCTTTGCTCCTTTCTTCTTCTTCTTTCTCTGTTTTGCATTCCATGCATTTCTTCTTCTTTTCGGGAGCCGGGTCTCTCGAATCGAATCCGACCAACGATGCTCGACTCCGACTCCGACTCCGCCACCGACTCCTCCAAGTTTCGGTCTTCTACGATCATTTTAATTTTTAGTGGGGCAGCCCAGGGGGAGAACGCAGAGGAACGTAATCTCGGTTCGGCTGGACCCACGTCGTCGCCTGCTCACGTCAGAATTTCACTCCGGCCGTTAAGCTAATCGTTTCAGGGCAATTTGACGCCCAACGCTAAAGGGCAGCTTTGCAGAGTGACCTGCGGTCTCGATGTGTCGGTTATCGCCCTGTGACCACCCTTTCAGACCGATAACTCTGACCGCCAAGCATATCCGAAAAGAGTCACCGCCGTAATGTGGTATGCGATGTGTCTGCGCGCCGTAATCAAAAATATTAATCAATGACCGAACAAACCTACGGTTTGTCTGTTTGTCGGATTGACAGCCCTTCGGGGCTATCGTCTCTAAGCGTATCTCTATTCATTTATATAGAAAGAAAATGGGGTGAAGTGAACGCGGCACGCGGCGATTAATCAGATGTTAGTATTGTATTATTTTCTTTCGACCCATTTTCAGTGCTAAATATTTAACCAGAGCACATGAAAGACGATTTGAAAAGATCGATTTTAGTAATCGATCATGATAAATCGATTGGAACCATCAAAAAATGATCTACCGATCATTAAAACGCTTCACAAGGCAAAGCCCCGCTGAGAGACTCCGCGCTGGGGCTTCGCGAGTTCGAACTCGAAACCTCGGAAGTCGATATTTCAGACGCTGCAAGTGCCGACTATAAAAACCCCAACCGCTGTTTACGTCAACGAAAGAAGAAATGTTCGCAAAATGTTGCGCAACATTTGCAACTGATACATCTGTATTAACTTTATAGCTGATACAACAGTTTTTCCCCTATACTACTAATAATGACAAAAATAAATAAATAAAAATAAATAAATAAAATATATATTATATCAATTAACAGAGATTTGTCTACAGACCCTATTATAATATATATATATATGTATAATATAATATATATATATATGTAATATATAATATATATATATATATGTATATATATATATATATATATATAATAATATATATATATATATATATATATATATCATATAACTCTTAATATATATATATATATATATATATATATATATAATAATATATATATATTTATATATATATATATATATATATATATATATATATATAATAGTCTTATATATATATATATATATATATATATATATATATATATATATATATATATATATATATATATATATATATATATATATATATATATATATATATAAATGTATATGTGTGTAGCAAAAAGTGGGAGGGCCCTGTGTAGTAGGTCAACTTCGACTGGCCGCCATTTTAAAGCCATGAACAACATATCTATTCGACTCCTATTTAGGTTTATAACCTCATTCTAATGGCTTTTTGCAAAGAAATAGGTAAGGTAAATATAAATGCCTATACTTTTCAAAAGAAATGGAAAGGAAAGACACTTACCTAATAAAAACACAAGATGCTGATTAAATTATTATTTATTTAAATAAGAGTTTCCGTGGGTTACAGGAAAAAATTTTTAAGACAGTTTCCATTACTTGGTCTTTGTTTGAATTGACCCATCGCCGATGCATACTTAGCTGGACTAAGCCATTTAGTCGATCTTCAGCAATGATCGATTCTGCGAAGCGAGCTAAATGATCGTTCAACTGTGCTATTTGAGCAAGGAAGAGAAAGCAGTAAAAGGAAATTTTATTTTAATTTTGGAAAAAATTCGTTTTCAGAACTTCAATTAGGTCATCATGCGTTTGCTGTTCTTGGCACATTTTGAACCACAGCTCTATTCCCCTTCGATGCCATTCAAATCGTAATACGTCACACAAGGTGAAACAAGCTCAGACCATTCTTTGAATGTTATGTTCGTCATGTTGCTTGGGTGGAAGTGGGTCAAATAAAATGCAGGTGACTTCTCGGCTGAAAATCTTATTTCCAATGACTTTATGATGGATTCTAAGTAGGGAATGATAAGTGAGATATTCCAAAATTCGGATGGATTTCCTACTGGGGGGATTGCTTCTGTGTTTTTGTCTGCTAGTAGTACGAGGGGGGATCAAATTAACATTCAATTGGTCCGCAAGTTCCTCTGCTTCTTGCATTATTTCCCCGTTATCTCATCCGCCCTTATTCGATGGTCTCATAGTAATTCCAAAATAGTTTGGATGTGCGTGTTTGCTTTCACGACGTCAAGCGTCTTCGACTGAAGGAGGTTAGCGACTGGTTCCAGTAAACCTGAATACTTTGCAATTAATACAACTGAAAACACAAAAGTTGACCTGGTGGTGGCTGCGTGCACTTGGTATGCACTTTCCTCGTATTAGTATTTCCCTCTTCGGCTAATGTCTCCAATGCTCCAACTATTTTGACGAAATGGTCCTTGAAAATACGTATGCTTTTATATTTTTCTGACCTTCTGGTCTCGCAAAATTTGAATATGTTGGGTATTAGACGACGGCGTAAGACGGAATCACGAAAAAAGGTAATTATCTCCTTTATAGTTCCAACACAATTTCGGATTTCTGGAATTTCATTTAAATCGTTAACAACAAGATTAAGCTTGTGCGAGGAGCAACGGAAGTACTGGTCCTTTTTATATTTCTGCCTCAAGATAGCTTGCACACCTCCTTCTTTCCCAGACATTGTTGAGCATCCATCGAAACCTAAGCCCGTACATTTGTCAGGATCTAAGTTTAAGTTGGTCACAAAATTATCTATTGATGTGGCTATGCTCTTTGCATCCAGCCCTTGTAGCTCCACAAAACCAAAGAATTCCTCTTTTATTTC
>JABUQX010097132.1:65000-67562 GCA_015478945.1 Trachelipus rathkii | reverse complement strand
ACCTATATAGTATATATTATATAATATATTATATAAATTATAAAAATTCCCACGGGAAATAAAACAAAATAAAAATACAAAAATCACACGAACCATACTTCGAAGAGGAAACGTACCCGCCTCTCCCTCATTCAGGTCGTAAATTTAAAACCTTTTATTAAAATTAGGACAATAATTATTTGGTTTTTAAAATAGTTGGTTGTCTATGGGAATGTTATTTAGATATTTCATTAAATAGAGACATTATTTGAAAAAAAAATTAAGAATAAAGACGGGTGTCTACGCCAACGATCGGCCGTCTCACGAAATTTAAGGAATAAAATTGGTTCATACAACATAATTCAATCCAATGGAGCATATTGCATTCTAAAACATTAAAGATCTATTTTATGAATCCGTTGAATTACTAAAATTTCTTGACCTAATTTTTCTTTTGTAGGTCGGTCATATGCCCGAGCAAGATAATCAGTTTTCTATATTATTAACATCGATCCTGTGTTCCTTTTCTTCTCTATGCTTTTGCACGGGTATGAGTGTACAGTCACAAATTTGAGAGTAAGAGAATGTTGGTAGTTTTCTTTTCTTTTTCAAATCCAAAGGTTCCCTAGACAATATCATATTATAAAGCAACCTAAATCTTTCAGGCTCTAAGTCTTCTATAGGACACCCAACATTTTTTAAATTTGCCCCTGAATCATCATATTTTAAAATTTTTGTTAAAATTTTTTTTAGTTAGTGTATAAATTAAACAAGCATAAAATCTGTTAAGGCTGATGTGTACTCTTTTTAAAATGTCGTCACTCAGTTGGAAAAAAAGGCACACTATTATCATTCTATTTGTTAAAGAAGCAGTGTGCATACCAATACCCTATAAAGTATATAACCACATTCGTTTACTTACTCTCTTAAAAAATTTTTCGCGACCGTAACTCATCCCTCGCAAAAGAATAGAGAAGGAAGAAGGAAATGGGATCGATGTTTACAAATTAATAGAGCTTGATATCTCCCGCATAGACGCCCCACAAAAAACAAGATTTAGAATCCTTTCTAACTAAAAAGGCAAATAATTTGAATTGTTTTAAATCTTATTCTTGGTGAATTTTTACCAATTGTATTTTTTTTAAATTTTTCAAACATCTTATTTTATAAATATAATATCTAAATAACCATCTCCTTAAGACCCTGAGACCTCGTTTTTTTAAGACACTATTTTGTCTTTAATTTTATTGAAGTTTTATTTACGAGCCTGAATGCGGGCGAAACCGTAGGCGTGTTGTAGAATAAGATACACCTGCTCAAAAAGTAAGTTCGTGGGCTTTTTGTAATATTCTTTTGTGGTTATTTTTGCTATGTCGGGTCTCCCGTTTATTTATAATACTATATCACACGTTTATTGTTGTTTTCCCTTGTTCTCCCTAGTACCTCTCTCCTCAACCGAACTAAAGTAAAATGCTCTCTTATTATATATTATATATAAATAAAATATATATATACTATATATATATATATATACCTACTACATATATATATATATATTATATATCATATATACTATATATATTACCTATATATATAGAGGAGAGAGAGAGGAGAGATAGGAGAGAGAGAGATGTCTTGTCAGAGACTTGGAGAGAGAGAGAGAGAGAGGAGGAGGAGGATAGCAAGGTGGGTGAGGAGTCTTGAGAGAGAAGAGAAGAGAAAAGAAATTGGTAGGAAAATATTTAGAGAGTGTCATGTGTCTAAAGAGAGAGAGGAGAGAGAGAGGAGAGGAGGAGAGATGAACGATTCCTTCCATCCGAGAGAGAGATAGAGATTAGATTAAAGTTTTCTTAGGCCTGAGTAGCATAAGAGAGGTATTTTTATAATAATAGTAGATACTCGGCATGTGCCGCCCCTCACAGCATATTGCGGACTAATATATATAACGTTGTAAAGCGAAGTGACCAAAACCGCTGATTGCGGTGTTGTAGACCTGTGACCAAACGCGGGGTTGTTCAAAATATGTGGCGGATTGCTTCGGCATTTTGCAGGTTTGCGGTTGCGGCGTATTCGATCCATCAGTACTTCACATTTATTTATTTAAATCTTCAGTTTCTTTTGTCTTTCATCAATTTGCTAGATTAAATCTTGAACTCTGGTCTCATGAAAGATGCCTGAAGTTGACTATGAGAAATTGTAGGTTTAAAGTAAAAAAAAAGCTGTTGTGTTCTATTCCAGAATAGTCCTTAAGAAACGATTAAGTTCCCTTAAAAATCACCATCATAATAGTATTTAATATTTCGTTAATATTATTATCATTTCTTCAATATTATTATTTTATCATTATTATATCATTATTCATTAATATTCGTTTTACTAGTTTTAATATTATAATTTTATTATTTTTATTATTATTATTATTATCTATTATTATTTTATTATTATTATTATCTATCCTATTATTAGTATTATTATTATTATTTATTATTATTATATTATTATTTATTATTATTATTATTGAAACATCTGTATAAATGGACCCATTCAATGATTTGTTCTTCTAATCCGTAGTTAACATATTTC
>JABUQX010097132.1:50000-62500 GCA_015478945.1 Trachelipus rathkii | reverse complement strand
TATATATATATAATATATATATATATATATATATATATAGATAAATATGATATATTATATTTGATTGTATATATTTATATATATCATATGTGTTTATATATATATATATATATATATTATGGTGTGTGTGTTGTGTGTTGTATATATATATATATATATATTGTATATATTGTGTGTGTGTAATATATGGTGTGTGGTGTGTGGTGGTAGTGTTTATTTATATTTCTTAGTTCATTACAATAGTTAGTCATGGAGTATCTAGTATAATAATCTTGGCTTTATAAATTACTAGTTATATATCTGGATTAATGTAAATATCAGCATTATGATGTAATTGTTAGATAGACATGCTTTGAAAAAGTGTGAATTAGGTATACGTTTTTGCATGTAATGCTAGTTACTTTATCATGTGCCCAAGTATTGGAATTTTGTTAATGTATAAGCAGGTTTATTATATGGGATTTAAAGGTGTGTTCAGGTCTGGTCGTATTGCACATTATTTTCTTTAGATTCATTGTTACATCATGTATCTTTAAGTATTTTAGAGCATGCCTTTACTTACCCTTACATAATTATTCGCTGTTTATCTGATTATTTGATAATTATATCATTGTGAGTTTTATGGTGATAAATTTTTGCTAAATGTTTCTGTGTTAAAGTAATTAACATTGTTATGTTTAAGATATAAATTTTGAAAAATAGTAATAAGAATAGGTATCTACGTTTTCAGGCGAAGTTGGTTTTACGTTGTTAAGTGTGGTGACTTTGATTAATGTTACTTAGTTTATTCGGGCTTAAGGTTTGTCAGGTATTTGTCGTTGTACTTTATATTTTTAATTCAGGTGATGCTATCGTTGCTTTAATTTAGTTGTGAGAAAACTTTGTTACGCAGTATATATTTCGGTTGATCAGTGTATAAAAGAAACTTTGATTTTTAATGTTATGTTTTTTATCGAAAATCATACTCTCAGAATATTGGACTTTGAATCAATAGTTCAACATAGATATCATAATATAGTCACAGAATGGATGGAAGGTGGTGGGGGTGGTTTAATTTACTTGATTTACTGGATTCAGGGTATGTTATAGATAGGACGTAAATTTTTGCGTTATTTAAACATGAAAAAGTATGAAAATTTTTAACCAATAACAAAAAAAAATTTTTAAAGATAATAAAACAAAATCTAATATAGTTTATCTCGAAGATAAGTTTAGAAAAAATAAATTTTAAAAAATAAAAAATAATAAATAAAAAATTAAAAATAAAATTTAAATCACAATGAATAAATGCTAAAATAAAAAAATTATAAAAAACAGTTTAAACGATATATGCATGTTTCAACTTAGGATAAAAAAAAATATATGATTATGTATACGTTTATAAAAAGAAAATGAAAATGAAAATATAAATGTTAGTCTTCAACATATAGAAAAACGGGTTATCTCTGTCAAGATGCAATGGCAATTGACGATATGTACATGATAGAACAGAATGCAGTTATAGGATAAGCCGTGTAATGATCTTTTGTATTATAACGATGTTTATCTAAACTAGGGACTACCGCACGGTTCCACACACGTTGCTTGTTTGAGATACTCTCAGACTTCCTCATTCTTCATTTTCGTCCTTTCCTCCTTTCTTCCGTCCTTCTTCCTTCTTCTTTTTTTTTCTTTCTTTCTTCTTCTTTTCTTCCTCATCTGTTTTTGGCATTGTCCCATGTGATTTTCTCTACTTTGTGTATGTTGTATTCATACTTAGGGTCCTCTCTCCCCTCCGGAGAGGGTCCAATAGAAAAACTTTCCGATCCTGAATTCACGTTACTTCCGACTTCCGGTCTCTGACCTCACACTTCCTACCCAGTCATCCAAGTTTCAGCCTTCTAAAGATTTATTTTAATTTTTTGGGGGTTCAGCGGCTACCCACTCTATATAATAGGTGACGCAGAGAACCTGAATCTCGTCTCCGTAACGAGATTACGTCGATCATATAGCTACACGATTCTCAATTTTATGCCCGCGATACGTTAAGCCTACAGGGTTTTTACAGGACGATAATTTTGACCTTGGCTTGCAGGGGGCAACAACCCCTTAGGGGGTGACGCTACGGGTCAGCCAAAACCGGCCTGTGGTCCACTTCTGCTCGATTAGTTTATCGTTAAGGCGCCTAATCTTTAATCGGAAAAGGAAAGCAGCAACAAGGGCGTAAGCGAAATATCGGCTTCCACCCTCGGGGGTGACCCCCGTCTATATACCTACAGACTTGAAATTTACATTGATTCGAGCTTATCCAATACATAGATTATATTCCAAGTTTTCAAGATCTAATAGCTCTTATACTTTTTGAGAAAAAACTGTTAGGATCCCAATGTAACTGTCCAGAATACTACAGCGATTATCGAATGTTAATTTATTGTAAATCTATTTTCTTTCGATATATTTTCAGGCTAAATGCCACCAGAGCACGTAGAAAGACGATTAAAGATCGATTTAGGGGTATTCGATCACGATTAAAGCGATTGGAATCATCAAAAATTGATCTATCGTCAATTTGAAAACAACCATTCTAGGAAGCCAAAAAAAAGAACCCTTTTTGGGGGCTCCGTCCCCTTTTGGAAGGCTAAAACTCCGAAAACGGTCTTCCAGACCTTAATTCGGTCTCACCGACCTTTAAAAGCCCTAGGTTTGACGTATCAAACGTCAAATTCTGATGAAATGATGGAAATTCAAGTCAGCTGCCGGCATGACTGGAATTTCCAAAAACCTTCCAAAATAATTTCAAGTCTTTTGTCTTCGATCGGTTGCGGCTGCCAATTAGGGAAATTTCCCCTAAATCTCCGGAGTTGGGGATCCTGACCTGAATTATGGACAAAAATGTAAAAAAAAAAGTAGCTTAAAAATTCATCTAAAAAATATATCAAAAATGCTTAAAAAGTGCCAAAAATGACCATTTAAGGTTGCCAGATTTAGCGACAGATCTGGCCATTCGAAAAAGTAGCAAAATTCCTAAAAAAATGGTAAAATTAGTGAAAGTGCAGTTCATTTTCTGAATGCTACAATTAGCTGGTGCAGAATTTAGCTGGACAAATCTTGGCTTCCGTTACTTTTCCGTCAGTTTACCACTCCTTACTACTATATATTATATATATATATATATATAGTCTATACCTATATCATATATATATATATAATATAATAATATATATATATTATATATATATATATATATATAATATTATTATATATATATATATAGTATATATATATTTAGTATAAGTCTCAAGTTTATTAGAGGGTGTATAGATAAGTATTATATAAGTAGTAGGCGGATATATATGCCTATATATAATATACATATATAATTAGCCTAAATAACAAACAAAAACAACTTATAGTTAATGGGAAGGATGATTTTTTTTTCTTTTGACATTATAGTTCGTACTGTATTTTCGAATTTTAGCTCCGCGGGCCGGTTTGAAAGAGGCGAAGGGCAGGATTTGACCCGCGGGGCATAGTTTGGAGACCCCTGTTCTAATACAATAATGAGATACTTCCATTCCCTATAACATTTTCCAGCAGTCAAGTCCTCTGCTTGAATTTTCTTTATTGCAAGGTTAGGATATTTTAAAAATTCTCCGAGAGTTTCAATTTCCTCTCATTGACTGCTGGGGAAAGATCCTCACCTCATGCGTGCAATCAACTTTAACGTCGGCAGAACATAATCTTTAAATACTTTTATCATCTTCGTTCTTAAAAAGTACTTCTCGTCTGTACTTCTTCGTTTTGAAGTTCATTAAAATCTGTATCACATTTGAACAGCTCCCAAAGTTCTTGCTCGTTGTCCTTATTTAATTTTTCAAAGGTACTGATCATATTTGATGCGTTATCCGTAACAATGCTAACTACTAACTACTAATTAATATGATAATTAAGCTCAGAGACAGCAGAAATAACATGAGAAGAAGAAATTACTATATTAGGCTTAAATGAGTTGGAGGGAGGTGGATAAGGAGGAATAGCTCCGGAATCGTCTAAGGTGGAATTAGAAGCAAAGGCTTGAGCGAAGAGTTTAGATTTAGCGGAAAGTAAAACGGCAGCCCTGTCGTCGGAAGATACTATAGAGGAGTAAAAGGGAAGAAGCAAAGTTAAAGTCAAAATAATACGCAAAATGACAGAAGGGATCTAAGGAAGAGGAACCAGTAAGATTATTACATTTTCGACGGAGGAAAGAATTTTTAGTGTCACGGAGAATAGATTTTACACGATTCCGGAATGAAATATAAGTTGCGCGAGTTTCTGGAGTTTAAAGATGACGGTAATTCTAGAAAGCAACGTCCATGTGGCGAATAGCACGAGAACATGCAGAGTTAAACTAAGATTTGATAGGTTTAGTTGAAGGGAAAGAATATGGAATGTTAGCCTCCATTCAAGAGAGAATCCTCTTGGTAATGCGCTTAACACACTCCGAGGGACCCTTCCGAAGCAGTGGTCTTTCTGAGAAATCAAAGAAGTTCGACCGCAAGTCCGACCAGTTAGCAGCACCGAATGCCAAAAATGTTTTCTGCGGTAAACTTGAAGAAATAAAACAGGATACTAGATAAGAAAATGATTGGAGGAACACGGAGGAGGAAAAAGTTTAACGGAATAAGGACAACGATTAGAGGTTGCAAAAAGGCCTGGAATGTTCGGGTAATCTCTTAGCTATCTTGGATACAAGTAGGGAGATGCACCAACTCCTTGAATTAAGGATAAAAAAGTGATAGGTAAGTTCACTAGCTGTATTTTGAGAATTAGAGGAAAGTCATTGGTGGTGGTGAATGCTGAAATCATCAAGAATGATGATTTCAGAGAAATTTGAAGAAGAGAGAATGTGTTTTAATTACAGTTTAAGTAGTCGAAGAATTTAGGATAGTCAGCTGAGCTATGAGAAAGATATAGAGGAAAGATGAATTATTTAGTAGATTCACAGGATAACTTGAACAATAAGGTAAAAAATTCGGAAGGCTTCAGATCAGAGACAAGAGAACAAACAATATCATATCGCACATAGGCACACTACAGCCTTTAGCTGAAAATTAAGGATAGAGACATTAGGAGCCAACAGAGTAGATTTTGCTGTCAGAACGCTCAAACACATAAGTTTCGGTTAAGAATGAGAGATGAGGTTTAGAGGAGGAGAGGTGATGTTCAGCAAAGTGGGAATTAAAGTAAATACAGCGAAGACTGCAGAAATTCCTGAAGAAAGAAGACCTTGCATCAGAACAGTCTGGCAATTCTGTGAAGGCACCAGCCCCACCACTGGAAGCCTTCAACTCTTAAGTGGTGATGGGTGAGAGGTGGATGAGGAGCTATATTTGGAAGCCGTCCTTCTAGGCTTTTCTGAGGGCAATCGTGAGGTTTCCATTTTTTAAGAAGGAAAATGTCTCCTATAGTTGGTGTTTTAAGAAGGAAAATGTTGTCTGTAACGGTATGTTATGGTGTGTGATAAAGAAGAGCCTACTCCAGTGTAATAAGAATGTGAATATGAGTGCTATAGGGGAGAACCATTAAGCATTGGAGTGCAATAGGGGAGAACCATTAAGCATTGGAGTGCCTTAAGATACCTTCCCAACGCTCTTCATTTATATGACTTATGCCCGACCAGGGCAGTGGATACACTTTCGTTGTATATCGGGAACGCGGATTTTCCTCTCTACTTATTATTCTCCAAAAAATTCTTATTACCTAAGTAATATATCTATTATCTCATATATAATTAGACAGATCCGTATATATATCTGACCTGTCGAATCATAAATATAATATATACAGTATAGCTAGAAATATATATGTAAGTATATATATTATAGATATACTGTGTAATAAATAGTTAACAACACAGGCCAAACCAATTTTGGTTTTAGGTTATTCTTATGATTGCATTGGCGTGTTATTTTGTAAATAATTGAGTGCTGAATGCAGAAATTCATATTGTTTTGGGCTTTATCATGTTCTCAGTATCTCGAGTTCCCGTTACTTTCACACTGTAAAGCATTTTATATAAAATCTTTTTGATTTAAGTGTCTTTTTTCTTTTCGCAGACGCGAAAAGATATTGGATTATACACACGACAACCATGATTTTTTAAATCTTCATAAATGTTATATTGAAACCCTCGCCCAATTAATTATATATGCTCTGAAATTCTTCATGATTCATAGAGCAAGTGAAAAAAGGAGGTGGTGGTTTCTTATAAGGCGAGTTTTTCCTTTATGAATGTCCTCAAAAGGAAAAATTATAAAAGTCAAAGCGATATTCAATTCATAATTGGATTTTTTTTTTTAATGTAATTTTATTTGAATATCTGCAAATCTCAGGTGATAGATAAAAACCAATTTTGTGGATTCAGCGCAACAAAATATATAAAATTAAATCTCATATAGATGGTATCAATAAGCAAAATTTGTCCTTTGAGCATGACGCTGGTAATACCTATCAGAATTTAGTAATTGCGGAGCAGGAGTAAGCACCTTTGATTCTGATCAGAGCTACACCCTTAAAAAATTTCATTATTGGGCTTGGGCTCCGGCTCCGACCCGGCTCCGGCTCCGGCTGATTTAATTTCAAAATTCATAATTTGTTTTATTTTTATCACGTTCAGTTTTGCAGCTATTCACACGAAAAGATTTTAAAAAATTTTCAAAAACCTATAACAAATAGCAATTGCTGGAGCCGGGAGCAGCATCTTTTTTTCTTGCTCTTTCTGACTCCGGCTCCACTCAAAAAAATATTTGACTCCCATCCAACTATTACCATGATTTAAAAATTTCTGCTCCAGCTTTATATTTAAATTTTACTGCTCGGCGACTTCGGATTGCATTTATCTTGCTGGCTTAAAAGGGTTCCTTTCAGTAGAAAACTTAAAGAAAAATCTCACAAACTATTTCATCTAACTAAACGATGTATTATAACAAATATTCTTAGTTACCATTACGTCAAAGAAAGTTCAATATTCTAAAAACTAAAAATGGATTATTCTGTATGAAACATAAAATAATCAAGATTTTTTTTAAGAAAAAAAATTGTCCATTCGTTCAATTGAAAATGCACATAAAAAAAACAAAATATATATCAGGCTAAAACATCTCGTAGTGGTTGGATACTGGTTCCGACATTTCGGAGCCCTGGAACTGGCTCTTGGGGTTGAAGCTGGAACGGAACTGACGTTGTTTTGCTTTTAGCTCCGAGGAGCAGGAGCTTAAGGTCTCAAAGAGCTCCTGAGCTTTTAGTAGGGATTATTTAAAGCTCAGGAACGATCATGAACTCGAAACCCGGAGCAGGTTCATTGGAGCTACTCCGAAGCTCTAGTGTTTCCTATCAACCCATTAATGAATATTAAAATTGTCAAAATCTGAAAATATGAAACTAGCCAAACCCAAACTAATTTTCAATGAACTCAAATTCGTCAACAACTCCTAGAACAAGTTGATGGTTGATAAGTGCACTTATATTTTACTATTTATTTATTCAAACTGAAAACACCACCAATTTGAAATCCCACCTCCTAAAAAGAATGAACGAGTTTATTAGAGCTTCATTATGAAATGATTAAAGTCAGATTCTCCGACAGTAAATGCCCTTCTTGTTAAAGCAAAATTTTGAATAAACTTTAAGTGCGTCTTTTTAACCTGCACGTGGATGACATACTCGCGCTCCTGCTAAAGAAGGATAAGCAGCCCAAGAATCGTACCTTGCTCACAAATCCGCTACCATAGACGCTGAGAAACAGTTACAAGAATGTGAAGATAGGATAATATGCATCTGGGAAAACGCATAAGAAAAAAAATATTAACAACCTACTTTACCATGACACTCCCGCCAGCAGCCGTAAAGTACTGTACCATTGAGTTGGCTTATTATTGATTTTATTATTTTATTTTATCTAGTCATATATATTTTTATTTATTCTATGATTTATTATTTTATTATTACTTTAGTTATTATTATCGGCATTATTATTAACTTATCGTGATTCATCTATTAGTTATTTAAATGTATTATCCTACCATTATTATTTATTCTTAGTATTATTATTAAACCCGGAATAGAACCAAAAGAAGAGCAAGTTTCATTGAGTTGCGACCAAAAGCACTACAAAAAAATAATACTTCATACCAAAGACATACAATGATGCAGACCAATTGCAGAAGCAACAATAACAAACACTAAAGGATACCAGAAATTCGTCACAGTACCGAAACATCTATATGTATAGTGACAAATTACAGTTGATGATTATATATATATATATAATATATTATATATATATATATATATAATAATAGTATTATAATACTATAGTATATATATATATATATTTATATAATATACTCCGGTGGGTAAGGCCGGAGGTTGCCCTCCTTGCTACCAAATTCCGCCGAGTGAAGAGAACCAGATCCCAAGGAAGGACAAATCAAAGACGATAATGCCCGCGACAAATCACATACACGGCGATAACCTTATATGCATCTTAGCAGAAGTGCAAGTCGAAAGGTAAACTTTGAAAAATAGCATGAAATGAAAGTGCGGTTGCTGAGTCATGTATAGTTGGTTTACATTGAGACTCCGTTATAGAGCAAGGCTGTAGTCTTGGGTAAGAGAGTTCGACGGAAAAAGATGAAGACTGTTTTCGAAAGACGAGTCCCACGAGTTCCCCTCAAGGGAGGAGGTACTCGGTTAGAGAGTTCAGGAGAAAGCAGTGTCATTGTAATAGCGTTAGATAGGGAGTATGAACCAGTTCGGGGCTATAAGATGAACAAATAGAGATTGGAGAGGAGTTTATGAGCAGTAGTTGTAGAAGTTAACAAAGTCCGGGAAACCCTAGACTGCCACCTTATCAAGAAACAGTTTTGTAGGTGTGGTGTGTGATATGTGTGTGTTGTGGAGACCCCCTCAGATATGGACGCATTACTCCATACAAGGCGAACAATGCTCCTCCGATATACAGAGAGCAACTGGAGGTGGTGAGGAAAAAGTTCCAAAAGGCGCCACAGAACACCAACCTCTTTGTAAGCTTAGTTAAGAAAAAGAGCAGTAATGTACATTTATTAAATATGGTCCACGAAATAAAAGGGGAAACTTTCTCCAAGGCTTTAATATTAAGAATACAGAGTAAGAATTAATATTTATGTGTTTATCATAAGTAGGATATCTATTAGTTGGTTTTAAGATTGTATCGATGAAGAGAATGAAGTATATCCTGTTGATCTTGATTGGTATTTGATAATAAACTGATCTATGTTTCTTGTGCCTCCATCGTTAGCATATGATATGATGATTTTCTTTATGATTCAGTAGTTCTATCTGCTTTCATAGCCACCAATTTCCTGGCATCGATAATTCTGTTGAGTGGGTAGACTCTAAATTGGAAGGAAGTAATGAAGGAAGAAGTTGTTTGAGATGAAGTCGGATAGAGATATGGCCATCTAAACCGAACAAATAATATCTAAAAGCCATTCAAAGTTACTCCGTTTAAAATTCATTAAATGCTTTAAAAATTTCACTAGTTCGTAACAATCCATCGAAACTTTTCACTAACCTTGTTTCGCCCCATTCGTGTGATTTTGTCCATTTTGTGTTCCTGGGGAAATCTTTCCTACTGTTTCCTACTAAAATAGTGAGAACTGTCATGGCATCTAAGGAAATAGTCACCTGAACGAGGAAACCGTATCCGCCAATATACGTTGTGCTTTTAAAATCTTGATGTGTTTCACTTCACATGGATGTGAACAGCATAATGTAGTGAAACATATAAATGCCGACTTAATAAATTATCAACAAACATTCAAGACAACCTCGTTAAAAGATTTCTTCATTATTCATGACGTACTCCATCAGTCCCTATCGATTTTCCAACTCCTAAAATCACACATATATTACAGCTTTCCGTAATGTTCCCTTCGCTAGCCACCAAGATCTATGCGTAATAAAAGAGACTACAAGAAATAGATCCATTGGGCACTACTCGATCTGATCCCCACCGTCTAGCATACTAAATATTAAGTCAAAGCACATAACTCATACAACATGTATTAACGTAGCGCCACACCTGTTGTTTGTGCAATTATAACCTAAACATAAGGTCAACATATAAACATATACGCCAACTACTTACCCAAAAAAGCAAAAATCTATCAGCTAAGGGTTCATGCTTAACCACACTACAAGCTTTAAAAGTTGAATATGTCATACTGGTGGTAAGTGAATGCGTTTGAACATATGGTTATTACCTTTAATATGCTAGATTAAAAAGGAGTACTAGTAAATTGGCTTATTCAAAAAACTATAAGATGGTGTTAAACCAAAAATCCTTTAAAAGATTCTCAAAAGTATTTCAATTCCTTTCTTAAAATGTCCAATGCAGTCACATCAACCCATGACCCTTTATTGACCTCAAATGAATGAATTTGTCGCTGACATCAAGCACCTTACATGTCTTCTTCTTAAATTCATTCATATTTAATTGAATTTCCCCTTTTTCCGTCCGTGTAACAGCGTATAAAGAGAATGTTATTTCTCAGATTATCAAGTACATTAAAGCCAAATAGTTTTATAGACTTGTATCAATGTCCTCTCTCAGATAATCCCCTTCCTACACGAAAACTACCTCAACTCCTAACCAGCCTCACCATCATAGCACCTTACCCTCAAACCCAGAAAGCTATCATCCTTTGTTGCTCTACGTTGTACTCTCTTTAGCAATAAATCAATATGTCATTTCTTAAATAAGGCGGCCAGACCCTTGTGAACCCAAACTCCTAATATTGCCTAAATATAGCGTTTTGGAGACTACAGGACGTAAACGATGATAGTGTATCATTGCCTTACTCTTAGTGAAAATTTTATCAATAAGCGACTAAATTTTATTACACTCTAGACCACTCCCTATAATTAGCTTTATCATATCCTTCGATTTCCATTACACTGATTAGCTGCTATACTTCAGATAAGACTGTAGCTTATATATTACATCCAAAGTCTAAGTCAATCCAACAATTCACATCTTAGTTAAATCTATTGAAGAACGGTAAACACTAAGAGAAGATAGTTTTATATCAAAGCTCATTTTAGAAATCTTTATACATCCATCATTATTCCTTACTGACGTAGCCAATTTGATATCTGCAAACTTAAAAACCTTACATTTAAGAGTAACCTGGGTCTAAATTAAATAAGATTTTTAAATTGAGTAAAGTTATACTTATTGAGCTAAGAAGTCAGTACGAGAGCCTACGAAGACATTCCGCCCCCCCCACCTTTTCCACTTAATAAATACTCTTAATCGTTAATTTCTGTGGTTCATCTAATATAGTGGTAAATTTGTTATTATTATATAAATTGATATTTATGGATTAAATTATAATTATTTACTTCAATCTAATATATAGATATATATAGTATTATTATATAAATATTATTATATTATAGAATCAGTATGTTATATGTCTATATAAATTTAATATTATATTAAACTAATTAGAATGAGAAATATATAGACTCTTAAAGCTATGCATATAAATTCTTAAAACTATTATAGTATAGGAGCAATCTTCCAGATAAAGTACCTAACCAAGAGTTTTTAAGAACCGCAAAAAGGAATTCACCGTCCAGGATCTGATACCACCCTTATATGATGTAGTAAAAGGTTAACCCGGAGATAAGATAGATAGAAATAGAGATATATATATATAATAAAATCGTATAAATAGTAATATATTTATGAAATTATAAATTTAAATCATTATTAAACTATATATATATATATATATATAATATAATGTATATATAATATATATATATAATATAGGTATATATTATATAAATTATATATATAGAATTATAGAGATATATAGATATAAGTAATATTAATTTATAGAATATATATATATAATATATATATATATATATATATATATATATAAATATATATATAGTAACTATTATATATATATATAGATGTAGAGATACTGCAATTAAACCGCAGTTCAATGTGTATAGAATAAAGAATAACTCCTGAGTAATCATCACTTACAGATTAGATCCGGCGTTCCTCACGAATGGTATGCCGAGCGTGTTACCACTCAACCACGACAGACTAAAAAGAAAGGATACCGACTTAGAAAGCGTATGAAAGAGAGTAGCTCTATTCAATAGAGATAAGGACCGCCTTATTCGAGAACAGATACCTCAGCACGCATCTCCGGCTTGCACTCGGGTCAAAGGTAACACAGAGACCCATTAGAGACCAAACTCTAATCGGAGATAGTAAAATTGAGTATAGATGTAAAGTGACTGCAATTAAAAACCGCAGGTCAAATTGTGAGGATAGATAAAATAACTCCTTGAGTGGATCTTCGCTTACCAGGATTAGATCCCGGAGTGGCCATCACGAATTGGTTGAATGGCCGAGCGTGTTACGATCAAAAAATGTTAAAGGATGTTAAAGGACAGTCAAAACAAAAAGA
>JABUQX010097132.1:2500-47500 GCA_015478945.1 Trachelipus rathkii | reverse complement strand
TATATATGGCAATAAACTATTCAACTACTAATATAGCTAATATATATAGTCACTCTTTTTAGAAAAACTGTTTTAGCTATTATTAAATTATTGTAGCTAAAGTCTTTACCTCAAGTAGAGCTGTATTGTATCCAACTCGATGAAAATCTTTCCATATGAAAGGACAATTGTCAAAAGTTTCCCGATATCGTTTTGCATCGTTGACGAATTTCCTGAAACATTTTTGAGCAAAATCGTCGTCCCAAAGATTTCCTGTCATTAGAGCTATTATATTCGGAAAGGTGTTATCCCCAACTTTATTATATCCTTTATAATCAATAGCATTTTTTGAAAGTTTTTTTGTCAACTATTTTATGTTTTTATCAGAGTGTGTTAGGGTCATGAAGTTAACTAAGAGCCTAAGAATAAGTCAGTTATGACTATAAAACGGTAGTTCATATATCCACCAATAATTAAGTGACGCCCAATAAGTTTGTTTTTTGCTCGTGAATGGCTAACAGTTCAGATTCTGTTTTATCTTTATTATTATTTAACATACCCTCTATATGTCCTGCAAGACCAATACCATCAGCGATTTTCGTCATAATGCTTACATTATATTTCTTATTACCTTACGTCTTGTGCGAGAGTATTACGAAAATAACAAGTTAGATTGTCTATAGTCATACTCGCGTAATAACTGTAGTCTAATATTTAGAATAATCTGTCCATATTTTTTCAACTGTATTAGCCAATATAAATAATAGAATTAAATGTGAGATTTTATGGTAGTAAGTTTTACTATGTGTGAGTAATATAATTCTTATGGTAGTATACAGCTTACCTACACTATATAGTATATATGTTAGCATATAATAATTAACAATGATGTAATATAAAATAGTTATAAACTAGTTAGTTATAAAATTTGAATAAGGTAAATATATAAAGTGAATATATATATACGTTTACTCGATATATAATCATTATATATAATATATATTATAGATAATATATGAGAGAGATATATATATAGAGATATGTCTAATTACATGTATTATAAACTATTTGCTGCACTTCCCCAAGAATACATATCTTCAAATGGATCACTATGGAAGTCAAAATCAACCAAGGGATCAAGTAGTACGATTGTAAGTCCAAACCAGTAGTTTTGCAGTATATCAGAATTACTCCTAATAATATAAATTATTAAAAATAACAGCTTTATGTGAGATTGAGTATAATCCCTCCGGTGAGCAGTTAGTATGTAATAGAAAGAGTCATATAATATATATATAAACTATCAGAATATTATTATTCACCTTATCTGGGCAATAATTAGTTTTATTAATTTTTTATTATTTAAAGGAAAATATTATACTCTATTTTATGGAGACAAGATCTATGTTTTTCGACCTTTTGAACGGTACTTCGTTTAGCCCCACCACAAATATATATTAGTAATCAAGAGAACAAGTATCTGTTATGGACCATAAATAGCGCCTTAACTCAATATATAAGCCGGATTTGGATGATTCAAATATATATAGTACCTGTTACGTTTTACTCTCTTCCGAGTTTCATTTTTTTTTATTTTTTCCTTATATTAAAGGATTACCCAAGGGTAAAACGCAAATAAGATCCGAGTCGGGGGTACTCTCGGCCTTCGAGGAACACATGGGTAGGACTATTTCATCCCGCCTCCGAGCGGGTATGGTCTTCCGGGAGACCCCCGCTCCCTTTGGTATTTGTGCCCTCCGCGGGGATTACGCGTGTTGTCTCTTCCAGCTCCCTCCCCCTACGCGGCTTATGCCAAATCGTACCTCCCCTTTCTGCCCCGAGATTGGCTCGCAGCCCCCATGTTTGCCGTGTACTATACCATATAACAAGATAATATATAATACTTTTCAGATTATATTATATACCCGTAATCGTGTATATACTATATAAATATAAATATATAATATATATATCATAATATTATAATTTCTATTAACTATAATGATAAATCATAGAAATAATACTATATATAAAACTAATAAGTAAATAGATATAATATATAAACTTATATATATCATTTTTATACATCTATATAGTATATCCAAGATAATAAATTATGCCATAAATTAATAATTTAGGACAAAAACTCAGAGTATCAAGATGAGTCAATGTCCGATATAAACTGCAAGAACTTGTAAAACCATACTACACCGAGTGGCATCCCTTGTTTCGTGTATGAGTACTTGCTTATTGGTGAGAACCCGCGAATACTAAAAAAAATAAAAAAATACTCCACACAAGAATAAGAATAATTAGAATAATTATAAATAATTATTTAATTGAAAAATATATAACACTTACAGAAAAATATAATTTCCCTAATTATGATTATCAATTAATTATATAATTATTATTTATATAGATACAGTTTTTAAATTAATATAATTAGATTAAAATTAAAATTTATACTTTAGAATCAAAAGGTCAAAATATAACGTAAAGACTTGGTCCAAATAATATAATAATATATATAAATATTAAATATAAAATAAATAAAATCTGTAAAATTAATGTAGCATTATAAATAATAATATAATATAGATTAAATTAATATAATTATAATAATTAAACTATATTGAAGTTTTAAAATAGTTTAAATTATTTTTATAGGCAATGAAACCTTTATTACTATAATAAAAGCAAAATCTTTTAGTGCCTGAAAAATCTTTTTTTTTCTATACATTACTGTAGATAGATTGATAAAATATATGCTATACCTATTCACTACTTCCACTTCCTATTATATACCCAAAAGTTAATTATTTAGCTACATTATATATATTATAATATATATTAGTAATATTATTTACTTCTAAAAGATGTATTTCTGTTATACCTCACTGTATGAGTGACTATTTATCCTGTAAGGCGAATGACTGTTTAGTAATTACTTAACTGTAACGGTGATTCTTCCTACAATTATTACATATTTTCAAATAATAAACTCTCCTCTAACATTGGAAGATAAGAAAAATATCTTCATGATGGAGAATAGAGATGTATAATATATGGTTGAGCTAAGTCTATATATACTATATATCAGTCTTTCCGTTACCTTTACTTAACGTCCCTTTTAATACTTACTGGAAATAGTACTTCGTTCAATTCAAATGACTGTAGTTATCCGAATGGACTAATATATAAGTAGGTAAGTGGTTCCTCTCCAGGAACCGCAAAACATACAATCTAATTAATCGTCTGTTATTCGTTTATTTAATCTTTTAGGAAGTATAATATCATTAATAATCTTTGGGTCAATCCAATAACCTAGATATCCTAACCAAAACCACTTAACTCTTCACTAACTCTAATCCTACTTAACCTACCAAAAACTTATATCCGAGAAAATTAAACCACTTCTAAACATAATTATTAACGAGTCATACATCTCACTATTATATTATTAAATTCCTTTATAGCTCTTGAATGCAGTCTATAAGTTAAATGAGTTATTATTCAGCAACCATTGGTTTCATCAACTACAACACAGTGACTCTCCTAGTTGTCAAGCAACTGCTTCATTATTCTTATTTCCTATACTATATATTAGCATTAATTATTCAGGCATTTTTATCTGGTAGATAATCACTATTTTTAGCTTAGTAGAGAGGTATGTAGTATAATAGTTATATAAATCAAAAGGTTTTCATAAATAGTAGAGTATCTGGCACTAAAAGTTATATTATAAAATGTAATTTATCTAAGTACTATTTCTGTAGTCTTTGTAAGGAAGATTTATTGAGTTGCAGTGCTATTCCCTATTTTGTGTTTCACAATAGAGTCAGTCTGATGACCGTAGGACTGATTGCTTGTGTTAAGACACAGAGGTGTGACTGGTTTACATATAAGTTGGCAATAAGGAGATGTGTGCGGATTTTATGATCTAGTTTACATTCTGAAAACAAGACGATGAGAAAAATTAGTACCTTGAGAGATATGAAAAGAAATAAAATTGCTTTTATAAGAGAATTTAGTGATGGTGATTCTCTCTCAGTCAGAAGAGAGTCGTCTAGTTCTGATAGTGATCTCAAATCGCTCTTTACCAGGATAGTCTCTATGTCTAAAGGATGTATGAATCTCATCATTTTTTATGTGTTGGTTAACGTGTCTAGGCTTCACTCTGAATGGCAATTCACACCAAGGTAATGTTATAACCAAATAGGTGATCAACGCCGTTTCAGAACTCCCTTCCATTTTAAAAGAAAGTTGCCTAAGACAATACAAGAGCAATAAGTTGCTCACTGGCATATGTGCAAAGAGGAAGTGAGTGTGGCTGTTTATGAGTGTATTAGCTATACATCTGAATCAGTTCTAGAGAAGTTTGATAAATTGGGGCTAGGATGGGTCGTTAGTCTGCACCTTGTGTTATTTTATAGAAGAACAAATTAATGGTATATATTGGTTGTCAAATAGTATGAAACCGACACTATAAGAGAAAGTCAGTGTCCCTTGGTATCTTTTTAAACCAGGAGCATAGAGAGTGCATTGGCCACAAATGTTGAGAATGCAGGAGTATCAAGTAAACGAAGTGCAGTTTATCGGGAATGCTACCACCAAACCCAATTTCTCTTATATCAGTGCTGAGTGGCCTGTATTTACTTTGTGCGTGCGTGTTTCTGTTGCGCTAGGTATTGAATCTTCTGAACGGAGCAGATATTTTGAGGATCACAGATGTACTTTTATTTCTGTTAGCTAAAGGCTTTATTAGAACAAATTAAGATTGCTAGTGTTCTGGAGTTGAGAACCGTCCGGTGGGCCCCGGCCCCGGCCCCTGGTCCCCGGACAACACCGGGCCATTTTTACGACTCCCGGCCACCGGGCCCCGGCGAGCGCCCCGGCGCATATAAAATCAAGGCGTAAAAACCCGGGTTTTCTTGCCGGGGTTAACACGTGTAAAATTTACACTAAATAATAAAAGAGAGTTGGAATTGGAGAATTAAACTCTCGAAATAAAAGAAATTGAGAGGAGTTTAAGATACCGGATACCTAGCTCCCCCTGTATAAAATTGGTGATGGAAAGTTTATTAGTTAGATTATAAGAAATATAAAATAAATAAAAATTAAATCTTGCTCAGTGAATGAAATGTGTTTAACTGAGTTTAAATATTTAGGATATATGTTGTAAGAAAAGGGAATGGATGATGCAGCAGTGTAGTAGGATAAGTTTAGTGTGTAAATATGCCAGGTAAGGTGGCTGTACGTGACCAATTATAAATCCTTTAGTATATAGATATGTTAAATGAGATCTAATCTTATTAGTAGTACCTAGTTATAAGGTTCAAATAATTGATAAGTTATAATATATATATGTGATTAAAGTTCATGATTAGTTAAGTATATAGTTTTATGTCATTGGAATAACATAGTGAATTAGATCTAAATAGTACACATTGATAGTTAATCAGATTTATACTAAATCTTAGGGGAGTACAGTGTAATTAGGCTATGTGAGATAGAAATTGATTAAAAAGTGAATGGATATGAACGTATTGCTAGACGTTGGTTGTGCTAAGAAAAGGTGATTAAAGGAGAGAATATATAATGAAAAGTACGCTTGATAGATTGTTAAGGTCATGTGGAAAGGATTTAAAGATGATAGTCAGTGGTTTAGAAGCGGATGTATTATTATGGTGAGCTATTGTGTTAGTGAAGCGAGAGATAATCGATCACAAAGACTGCCAGAGAGACCTAATGTATGAATAAGGTTGGATAAAAGTCTAGTAAGGTAAAACCTCCTGGTTAAGAGAGTAATTCCAAAATTGTGAGAAGTGTTTAACGAGGCACCGAGAAGCGAGAAAGAAAGGTGCATAATAGGAGTTAAATGTAAGTCGAAGGTTTTGTTCGCGGCGGTAAATGGTTGTGATTCCCACCTGGTCTACACAAATAGAATAGAACTCCTCAAAATTGATCCGATCAATAATATTCCCAGAGTACAACGTGCGCAAGGATCCCTGAAGGTCTAGGGTGGATTTTACTGGAGCATGAACTGAACAAGTTCTCACTGAGTAGGATAATAATATCCGTGTGCATATTAGATTGAATAGCTGGGTCTTATTTTATTTAAAGTAAAATATCTTCCAAGGATACTTTTACTAATATTTTCTGAAATTTTCAAATTATTTATTGTATGGAATTCTGAATTACTTTTCGACTTATGTCATTTCTTCTACTACTTTTCTGATTTCCAGTACACGGTACACACCTTACACCCAAATCTATCGGGGGAAGAAGTATGGAATCAGTATCGATGATGATTATTATTAATATTAATATAATAATTATATAATAATATATATAATATATTAATACTATATATATTATATATATATATAATATATAATATAAAAATTATATATATATATTATATATAATATAAATATATTATATATATATAGATAAATAATATAATATAATATATATATATATATATATTAATATAATATAATATAATTTATCTTAAACAATACTAAGTAGTTGAACAGGATCCCTTACTATATATCTATTATGAGTATCGAAATTTCGTATATTAGTACCTAATAAAATAACCCCATAAAAAAAATCAAAATTACTCAATAGTAATTACTCCATAAGTGAAGTCAGTAGTATCCATACTGTGTCTCCGGGAACACCCATTGAGCTACTACCTTACGACTTATATACGATAATTATGAGACAGTTTCCCCATCTAAACTGGACAAAAAATATATTACGTGATGATATAACATTGTTACATTCTGATAAATAATAAATAAATAAATAGAGACAATTAACAACCTCCCCAGCTTGATGAGATCATCCGTGAAGACTATTTTGATTTTTAATCTTTTACAGTCTTAAGATCTTTAGCCAGTGTGAACCATGAATCATATAGATTGTGTGTGCCGTGGTTGAAGAGCTCTCAACTAATTATCAAACTAGATCTTACCTTAGAGAATATAGTGTGCAGCTACGAGGCTCTCCTTTCCAAAAATCCCAAAATAAATGAAATGTTGGAATACCGATTGTCAGTTATAGCGCCCATGCATTGTTTCCTGAAGCAGTGAGTATATTAGATCGCAGAAATAATGGGGATGGAGCGTCACCCCAATAAAACTTCCAACTCTATCCCCATTGTATAGCGGATAATAACCTTTATATGTGGTGAAACAATAACGAGGAGAGTAGAAAGTCGAGTAAAACCTGAAGCTACCTTTAGTCTTTCCCTCTGCCGTTATGAAGAGTCGGCATCCAACCATAAGCCACCGCCATACCCTGTGTTATCTTCCTGTTCCTTGATCCCCTAACCTCACAAATCAAATGAAACCTTATAAAATAAAAAACTTCATTCTATAAGACTGTGACACCTATTACATAAGAATTTTTCCCAATTCTGTTATTTTCATTTGAAAAAGCTAATCTTGTGATTAGAACTGGGGTAATTATTTTAATAATTGCGTTTAATTATCTATGCGCGTATGCAAATTTTAAAACTCCAAGCACATAACGCTCCTCCATTAATTAATAATGGTAATTATTATCATATCAGACCGTGACATTGTTGACCCTATTTACGTGCTCTCTCATAATCTTACCTTATGATCCCCACGTATGTAAAAGCTTCATGGGAAAACAAGCCTTTCACTGGGTTAATTTATACTCTATCCAAATTCCAATAAGTTACAATCGTGTCGTCCAACCATCAACTTACAATTACAATACCCTGAGTATAAGTTACCTGTAATCCCATCCAAATCGAAAGCATTCTCGGTATCTACCACTGGAGCTTTCCGATCGTCCCCCCGGGTGTACCTTGAAGTTGAGTCAAAAGAGATGCCACTCTCTCTTCAAAGGAAATATATCATGTGTACAAGTTATCGTCGCTTTCAAACCCCAAAACCATCTCCTCTAACAATGATTCTGTGGGAGATACCTCAGAATCCTCCTAACTGCCCATTTGCAAGCACAGTTTATAACATCTTTAACTTCCTCAATATCCATTTGCAAAAACTACTGGCGTTCTCTTTGATGAAGGGTATACACCTTGGCCATTCCCTGCTCCCACCATTTGCCTGGTCCTGACCTCTCTATAAATCTAGCCACCCCCTGAATCTTTAAAGGCATCATTTCTGTCTCATTTCGCAGTTCACGGAAGATTTACTCCAGTGTTTACCGACGGCCTTAAGACAGGGGACAGTGTGAGTGCGTCTGCTGTCTTCCTGACCGCAACCTCTCCCATACCCTTCCTTCTCATGCTTCAATTTTTAAGGCAGAATTAGCGACTATAATGATTCCGATTTCTTGAATTCTGTTCCTTAACCAAGACCACTTTTATGTCACCTATTTAGATTGGCTCAGCACCCTCCAGGAGCTTAAAGCCCCCCTATTCTTAAAACACAATGGTAGCCGCTGCTCAACAATTTCTTTGGCTGCTCCCCTCTCGTATGAAGCAAATCATACTATGTTGGACCTCTTCTCACGTAGGGGTAACTGGCAAAGAAATCGCTGAGAGAGAGGCCCAAATTGCCGCCTCTTCTTTTCGGAGCTGTTCTAGGTACCTCCCAGATGCCATTCGACAAGGTTGCTTCATATCAACTGATTATTATCCTGCTCTCCGACAAGGCTTTTGGTCCTGTTGGTAAGAGTGCTGAACGAGTGATCAGTGAAGAGCGAAACTTAGAAATATAAAGCCGAACATTAGTGAGTGGTTTTTCCCTCACCGAAGAAAGCCCTTGCACGAGGTGATACCTGCACACATCTTTATTGGCCACATTAATATCACTCACACCCACAATATGTCATGGGACCCTCCTCCCATCTGCAAATTTTGTCGTCGCCATATCTTCATTGATTGTCCCCAACTGGACCACATTCGCCGTCGACATTTTCCTACCCTATGGTCCATAACATCTTCTAAAGGGTAATCCCATATCTTATCTGAATCTTCCCACTTTAACAGTAACTCTATTATCTTGTATCTTCAAGAACTGAATTTTCTTTACAACATATGATTTTGTTATGCAATATTTGGACTACTTATAATGTGAGGACATCTTTTTATTTAGCTTTTCATTTATTTTTACGGCATATTCATTTCTTTCGCCACCCAAATTTTCTTTGCCATTTAAAATATGTATGAGCCAGGCCCCACCCATGGGGTTGATTATTCAATCCCGTGTGGTCAATTCTTTATGGGCCGTGGTGGGTCCAGTAAATGAACCCAAAAAAAAATTATATATATATATAGAGGTAGAGAAGAGTATAGTTATATATATATATATATATATATATATATATATATATATATATATATATATTATAGAAAGATAGTTATATATATATATATATATATATATATATATATATATATATATATATATATATATATATATATATATATGCTACAAAATCCATGTACTCACCTAAATCCCAATCTACATTTTCACCAGTCCCTATAACCCTTCGAATACCATCATAACAGCATGACACGTTGGCATTATGGAGAATGCTTTCCAGAGTCCATTGACTTCCATTGACTGACGATGGATTCCTCAAGTCAAGCAACATTTTTTTCAGGGTGGAGTTTAATAATTTTACTGAAGGAATATTCTCAGGATAAAAAAACAAAACATTTGCTTTGAGGTTGTTACTCTAGAGGCCGGATCGTCGAAGCACAAGGTCTCGACCTATTATAAGATGATATGGAAAAGCAAGGGATAAAAAAAATCAAATCGTTGATATATAAACATATATATATATATATATATATATATATATATATATATATATATATATATATATATATATATATATATATATATATATATATATATATATATATATATATATATGCACTGGCATTGTTGCAACCAGGCAAATTAAATAAGTAATTAAATAAATGAGGATGATTGAGAAGGTTTCTTCTGCTTTTGAATTTTTATTACACAATTTTCAAGTGAAAATAAATGGTGACAGAGGATAATGATAATCAATTTTAATGTAATTGGAATAAAGTACTTAATTATTTATTAGACAAAGTTAATTTGATATAATAATGACACGGCAAACTGCCGGCTAAATTATAATGCATTTGGCACTTAAGCATTTAATTTTGTATGCTGCCAGAATTGGTATAAAATAGCTTGTTTGCTTGGGCAATAATTAGTACTTGGTATAACACAAGGATTTCACAAGTAATTATTATAATAAAGGATTCGATTAAATTGAATCTATGGGAGAGCTGCAGGGAGCAGCTTCCCGCCACTAGGTCTCGTATGGCACTCCCCGGTGCAGGCGTTTGATCGCCTCTTACACCTTACATTTCAAATCTCGCCTCCCTATTGGCTGGGACAATATATAAACAATTTTAAAATATAATAAGCGGCATTGTTGATATGGGAAATGGAATTTCTCAGATCAAATGCTACCCCCGGCAGTGGCTATCAAACAATTTGCAACAACAGAGAGAAGAAAGCTTATCTCTGTGATAATTGCAAAATGTTTGAAATTTCGACACAAATAACCCTTATAAACTTATTTATAATTATTACATACTAAGCAATAGAATAGGACAGAACAGACAGATCATTACAACAGATAAAAAGAAGGAAAGATACATTTCTATCCTAGCGTACATAATTAATGACCAATTAAAATTTTTCAATTTCCACGTCATTTCAATTAACAGACACCAACATATAATATATTCCTCCAACCTTATTAACCATGTTGAGTCGTTTGCATTTTCATTCTCTTGATTTCTTTCCAACAATTTTTTTCAATAAGAACGTACAAATTTTCTCTAGTGAAGATCTGACCCTTTGGCCGACGTTAGGAGGAAACTTTGCTAGTTTCAGATTGAAATTATCATTATTTAGAAACAAGGAATATTTTCTTCCTTCTATATGCATTTTGTAATTTTCGCCATTAGCGGTTCATTTTCTTTAATGTTGTTAAAGGGCAGCTTTTTTTTTTTTTTTTTTTTTTTTTTTTTTTTTTTTTTTTTTTTTTTCGAAAGCCTCTTTCTTTCAGGTGTTTTTTTGTTTTTGCTGGAGGCTGTGGGCGCGGGAACACCTAACTTACATAATTTTAATTTTTTATTTTTAAATTTGAAGATTTTTGTATGCCCACTTTTTTTTTGGTATTCTTTCACAATTGCTATAATTTTATTTAATGATTAGGATAGGCTACAAGAGTCTATGGAGAGGGAAATTTGAAATAAAGGTGGAAATTTTACCATGCACATTAAATAATTTGATATTATATTAAAACCTAATAAATTTCTGTAAACAATTTTTTTTCTATCAGAGTGAGATGGAAGCTGTCCGCTAGAGGGCGCTTAGCTTGTACAGTCATTTTTGTTTAAACTTTTATTTTATTACTCTGATATATAAAATAAGCCTACACATTTTCTAAAGTTTCGTGAATGGAAACGCATTCTGTATATCCTTCATTATCGCTATTTCTACTTTAATACGACTATGATTCTTGATCACGTCTAGAGTTAAGCTCAAACGGCAATAATTACCAGATTTTCAGAAGACATTTTCATTCACTCTCTTTCAATATTTATTGTCTAAAATACTGGACACTAAAATATAAGCCTAATATGCATATTGGCATCACAATTTTTGATTCATTATTTTTAAGTAAATTTTTAAATTTTAATACATTTGACATTTCTATTTTTTCAATTTCACTTTGTTACATATTGCTTCATTATTATAAATATTTATTATTGGAAACATCATTTACAGAATTTAACATTTACTTGCATAATATTTTTTTAATACCATTCGCTATTTGATTATTATAATATATTTTTCACTGTTGCATTTTTTTTCACTTTATTATTATTATTATTATTATTATTATTATTATTATTATTATTATTATTATTATTATTATTATTATTATTATTATTATTATTTTTATTATTATTATTATTGATTCACTTTTAATTTTTATTATTATTAAAATTATTATTATTTCTTTATTTTCGCCGTGTTGACGTTTGCTTTTCGAGCCAACGGTCTCCTTTTTTTTTTCAATGGTGATTTTGAAGGAGTTCGTTGTGGGAAGTGGCTTCATACCTCCGGTCAGGTGAGAGAAAGGGATCACCTCCCTGGTGGGGAGTAGCGAAAGCTAGTATTCGACTTTCCTCCCGCGGGGTTATGAGTGAATGCCTACCGCGTATCCAACTCTTGAAGAAAGGACGATCTTCGTTTATGGGGAAAACAAGAAGTTTGGGGAATGGTGACTTATTTCCCTGTTTTTTCTTTTCGTTGTTGGGGAAGCGTTGTTTTTCAAACAGAGTTTAAGATTTGCTGGTTTCATGAGTGAGAGTGTTCGTTGATGTCATTTTCAGCTAATCCTCAATGACGTTGTTTCAAATATTTGGCGCACTTTTTTCTAGCCTAAATGATAGTCTTGGAGAATTTTCAAACACTTTTGATAGCGACGCTCTTCTTATAGTTTCGCGCCATTTGTTTTTTTTTGAACAAGGACGTTTGTTTTGAGAGATGTTGTTTTTTTTTTTTTCAAAATTGTTTTAGGACTAAATGATACTCGTTGAGCTTTTGGTGGTAACTGGATAATTCCGTTACAAAGAGAGCGTTTCACTATTTTTGTTTTTCTTTTCTTTATTTTTATTGCGACTTTTGTTTTTAGTTATTATTATTTTTTTTTTTTTTTTTTTTTTTTATATAATTTTTGATCTTCTGACTCAGAGTTTTATTTATTACCACCACTTTGAATTGCCGAAGCATAAGAACAACATTAATTCTATAATCTCTTTCTTTTTTTTCTTTTTTTTTAATAGAAAATTTTTAGATTCATTTCAGAAGGCACTATAGGATATTGCAAATGCAATGTTGCAGGGTATTGCAAATTTTGCAATGTTGCACGAGTCACTCTGGGCTTTCACCAAATTGCACTGGTATTGCAATGTTGCAACCAGGCAAATTAGATAAGTAATTAAATAAATGAGGATGATTGAGAAGGTTTCTTCTGCTTTTGAAATTTTATTAATAATGCACGTGAAATAAATGGTATGACAGATGATATAATCAATTGTGTAATCAACATAATAGCAATGGATAATTCATTTTAGAACACAGATAATATGGCCCATAATTTAATATATCACGGCAATACCTGCCGGCTAAATGATAATGATTCGGCACTTAGGCATTTAATTTTTGTATGCTGCCAGAATTGGTATAAAATCGTTTTGTTTCTTGGGCAATTTAATAATAATTGATATAACACTAAGCTTTCACAAATAATTATTATAATAAAGGATTCGATTAAATTGAATCTATGGGAGAGCTGCAGGGAGCAGCTTCCCGCCACTAGGTCTCGTATGGCACTCCCCGGTGCAGGCGTTTGATCGCCTCTTACACCTTACATTTCAAATCTCGCCTCCCTATTGGCTGGGACAATATATAAACAATTTTAAAATATAATAAGCGGCATTGTTGATATGGGAAATGGAAATGCTCATATATGGCGGTATATATATACATATATATATATAGTTATAGCAGCGTAGAGCAGTAGCAACCTTCCAGAAGAGTACAAGAGCAAATATATATATATATATATGGTATATATATATATATATATATATATATATATATATAAGATAAAGAAAGAGTATATATATATATATATATATATATATATATGTATGTTCATATACATTATATGTATATATATATATATATATATATATATATATATATATATATATATATATATATATATATATATATATATATATATGATATTAATATATAAATATTATATGTATATATATATATATATATAGGATGATACTAATAAAAAATAACTTGGATATCCCTACATCCAGTTATTTTATCTAACGTTGCAGATTTATATATAATCTCTCTCTCTCTCTCTCTCTCTCTCTTCTCTCTCTCTCTCTCTCTCTCTCTCTCTCTCTCTCTCTCTCTCTCTAATCTCACCTTCTATTGTAAATAGGAGATTAATATGGACATGGATCTTAAAAATATTTTATTCTGTCCCCTCGGCTTATATTTAAACATTAAAATATATATCTATATAATATCTGCCACGTAATTGCATACATTAACCCAATAGAAAAAAAGATAAAGATATATATATATATATATATATATATATATATATATATATAGTTATATATATATATATATATATATATATATATATATATATATATATATGATATGTATATATATATATATATATATATATATATATATATATATATATATTTTTATTTAAAATTATATATATATATATATATATATATATATATATACATATACATATACGTATACATATGTATATATACTAAGGTTATTATATATAGCAAAGATATATATGTTATGGTGGCGGCGTTGCTATATATATATATGCTATTATATATTATGTTGAAGTTATTATTGCTATTATATATATATATATATATACATATATATATATAACCGAAAATTAAAAGAAATATATATATATGGTTATTATATATATATATATATATATATATATATATATATATATATATATATATATATATATATATATATATATATATATATATATATATAAATATAAAACTGAAAATTAAAAAAAAATATATATATTTATATATATATATATATATATATATATATATATATATATATATATATGAGATAGAGAAGATATATATATATATATATATATATATATATATATATATATATATATATATATATATATATATATACCTTGTAGCGTAACAATATATATTTAAATATCACACAGCAAGAGAAGGAAGATTATAACAGCTTCAAAGGAAAAATAACAATAATAATAAATAATAATAATAATAATAATAATAATAATAATAATAATAATAATAATAATAATAATAATAATAATAATAATAATAATAATAATAATAATAATAATAATAATAATAATAATAATAATAATAATAATAATAATAATAATAATAATTATAATAATAATAATAATAATAATAATAATCATTATTATTATTATTATTATTATTATTATTATTATTATTATTATTATTATTATTATTATTATTATTATTATTATTATTATTATTATTATTATTATTATTATTATTATTATTATTATTATTATTATTATTATAAAGAATTAATTATGCTGATATATTTTATGTGGCTGATCGATAACATAACCTTGGCGAATAAAACGTCAAAATCTAGCTAAGTGATGGAAAATTCCAGGACAACTGCCGACATAGCTGGAAATTCCGAAAATGATCTTCTAGACTCTAGAAACGAATCTTTGTTTTTGATGTGCAGTGCCGCTTCTGGAAAAAAAAAATCCCCAAAATCCTCCAGAATTGGGGACCTTGACCAAGTTAGCTGCTGAATTATGGACAAAACGCCGAAAAATTGATTAAAGTATCAAAAAATGCTAAAAAGAACAGATTTAGCGTATTAGGTTGCCGGATTTAGCAACAAATCTGGCAGCTCTCAGTTTTCTGTCAGCTGTTCCCCTATATTACTTATATATATATATATATATATATATATAGTATAGATTATACCTATACAGCATATATATATATATATATATATATATATATATATATATATATATATATATATATATATATATATATATATATATATATATATATTTATATATATATATATATATATATACAAACCTCTTCCTCATTTATAAAATATTTCCGAAGTTGGGGAGGTTTAGGTTCGAAGTCAAGAATTTGCATCCTGAGTGTCAATGAGGTAGCCACGTTCTATGTCAATATCACCTATTATTATTACCTCGTTTTGCTATAAACAATAATAATATTAATAATGATAATAATAATAATAATAATAATAATAATAATAATAATAATAATAATAATAATAATAATAATAATAATAATAATAATAATAATAATAATAATAATAATAATAATAATAATAATATATATATATATATATATATATATGAGCATCTATGTAAGTTTTATTATTACATAAATATATATGTAAACAAAATATATATACATATTATTATATATATAGAGTTAGTTAAAGATATTATTATTATGTATATATATATTATTTAAATATATATATATTACATATTATTATTATATATATATATGCTATATATATATATTACATATATATATATTATAAAGCATATATAATAATATATACATAATATATATATATATATATATATATATATATATATATATATATATATATATATATATATATTCTTATCCTCTCCACGGATCCTTACAGATTGGGGTGGAGTATGCAAACATACGCTGGAAACAGAATAGCGAAGTAGAAGAACATGACTCAGGTGGAAAAGAAAGCTCCCTTATACCTTTAGGTGAGAGCCCATAGCAGCTAAAATCCACCCAAAAACTTCACAACACCACTACAGACCTCCACTATGGTATCCCGCCAATGTCATGGTTCTTTCCCTGGACCGGATTCACATTCATGTTCCTTTACAATACCACGTCATTTACTCCTATTGCACCATTCTTTTACCTTGTGCTAAATTAACACTTCTTTCCTTCAGACACTGTTTAACTGACTCAATCCACTCACTTTTTCATAAGTTTTACAGTAGGTCCCTCCCATCACACTCACCACCATATCAACCACAGTAGTAGGAGAGGGATATTGGACTAGGACTCTTTTACCCCATCTTACCTTGACCTTTTTGACCTCTTTTACCCCACCCTAAAAATTTGGGCAAACCGTATTTTTTGAGCCCAAATTTTTTACCTGACCTGACCTTTTTGGGCCTTTACCTTTTGACCTTTTTTGGCCTTTACCTTTTTTTTGGCTTCCTTTACCTTTGGGCCTTTACCTTTTTGGGCCTAGACCTTTTTCGACCAACCCTTGGTCTTCCATGGGTCATTTTTGTCTACTTGCTTTATAACCTCTAATTTTGAGTACCCCAATTGAGAACCCATTTTTTAACCCTGTTCAAACTCTTGTTTTGGTAAATCCTAATTTTGTAACTCATTTTTTTTTGTGGTAACCCTACGGAAACTCTTCAAAGAAGGTTGTGTGCCAACGAAAGGAGTGCTGACCGTTGCACGGCAATTTATTTACGCTTCTGGTTTGACCAGAATATTTTTGCCCACGGTGGGATTTCTTGACTTCCTTTGTGGGCACGTTTAGCCCTAGTTTCTGATGCTTCCCTTGTCTGTTTGATCATTGCCGATAATGTAGCCTAATTTTGGCCCACGGTTCTTTTGCCGCCCCTGGTCTCCATGGCAATTTACCACCCTACTTCGACCGTCCTTGATCCACGTTCGTTTTTTTCCTTCCACGGCAACTTCCATGGTCGGTCTTATTCATTTGAAATTTTTCATCAACCCTTTGGTACCATGTCATTTACCACACGGTATTTTGGGTTTCCTTAGTTTAGCCCCTATTTTTTTTTGATAATCTTACCTTAGCTTGATCCCATGATATTTCGGTCTACCTGCATTATACATGGGTCACCCCACCATCGGTAATCCTTCCTTGGGGGACTTTAACCCTTTCTGACGCCTACATTCTGTTTCATGATTATTTGCCTTTGACTCTGTATTAATAGCACATGGGTCACTTGACTAATGCTGATGTGGTGCTTGATGGTTCCTTAATCACCGTACGCAGCCTAGTGATGTTCATTATGTTCCCCATGATTATCTCCATGAGCAATAGATGAGCGCCAGGTGAGCGCCAGTGAGCGCCAATGGTGCCAATGGAGTGTGCCGCGAAGTGCCACGAGCGCCAGTGAGCGCCACATGCAGTGCCGCGCGCCACGCGCCAACTGACCGCCACTTTCGCCTTTCAGTCTTTCTTCGAGCTTCAGAATAACAAAGCTCCTGGCAGCGTTCACGCCCTGCGTCTCGGCAGTAGCGCAGCGGTCGGCGCCAGCGCCGTCTGCCAGATCAGCCGCCACCTCGGCGCAGCCGTATACCACCTCTGGCGTAGCCGAAGGCGTCGATGCGCATTCGCGGCCTGCCCCGCAGCACTTCGTTGGGCCTCGTCATACCCAACACAGGCTGCGTCATCCCACACCTCAGACCCACACACCTCGGACATTTGATGCGCCTCAGCACACGCCTCAGCAGGCTTGGTGTTTAGCATTGAGTGTTCGCACTGACGCACTTCGAAGACGTTGATATCAGTATTATATCCAGCATTGATGCCCTCGAACTTCGAAGCGCTGTTCATCTTTGCGACCATCTTTTGATGACGTCGGTCTTTTTTGATACATCTATATTGAGGCCGACCATCTGATGAATCATTTTGATGGCTCATTCTGACCTTCAATATCATAGAACAGAGTTAATATTAGCAGCCTCGGTTTCCCGCAGGCAGCCCCAGGGTGCAAAAGCAGTTCTCTCCTCGCAAAGGGATGAGGTCGCCCGCACCCGCATGCACCCGCAAAAGAGTGAAAATATATACATGTATTGGTGAGTCATATCTATTTTTATTTCATACTTAAACATTTTTTTATTAAAAACATTTTCGTTAATCTAAAAACTGTAAAAACCTCATTACAGACCTATTGGCTTAAATACATATTTGTTGATGATTATTGATTTCTTACTAATACTTATCACTTTTTTTAATTTAAAATTTTAAAATTGTGCTAAAGAAAAACCCTGTGAGTGTTCAGATAGATATAAACATTTTTATTTTACTAAGCAACTTAAAATAAATTTATTAAAAACATTAACATTACATACCTAGCAAAAACAGTAAATCCATGAGGTGTCTCTCACCACCTGAATGGGGACAGTATGAAAGTTTCTTTGTTTTACTGCTTTGCTGCCTTTAACTCATGTTTTACTGTTTTAACTCATGTTTTTACTGCTTGGACCTCATAAGGTTTCTACTGCTTAACTCATACCACAATATTACATATTTGCAAATGTAAAATCAGTAAATCAATAGAGGTGTTCCCTAACACCTAAGTGGGGGATTAGTATGCTTTTGTTTTACTGCTTTGCTGTTTTAACCCATGTTTTACTGCTTTAACTCATGCTTAATGCTTTTAACTCATAAGCATTTTTACTAAGCTATAACTCATATTCATTAACATTACATACCTTTAAAGCAGTAAATCAGTAAATCAATATAGGTGTTACAACACCTACGGGGGATTAGTATGCTTTTGTTTTGCTAGTGCTTTACTGCTTTAACTCATGTTTTACTGCTTTAACTCATGTTTTACTGTTTCTTTAACTCATATGTTTTACTGCTTTAAATCATATGTTTTACTGCTATTACATACCTTAAAGCAGAAAATCAGTAAATCAATAGAGGTGTTGCCTAACACCTAAGGGATTAGTATGCTTTGTTTTTTGATTGCTTATTTGAGCTAAACTCATGTTTTACTGCTTTAACTTTCTGCTTTACTGCTTTAATCCTTCTTGCTTACTGCTTTAATCTTTCTAAGTTTACTGTTTTAACTTCTTCTGTTTACTTCAAGCTTTAACTCATATATTTTATTAACATTATGTTTTTATTTTGTTTTTAATACTTCTTTTTTTTTTATTTTTATTTTTGTTTATTAGATTTTTATTTATTTTATTATTATTTTTATTATTTTTATTATTTATGCTTTATTTTATTGAGCCTGCAAGTTACTTTACTTCTATGCTCATTGTTGGTTATTAGATAGAACATTTACTACTGACACACACACACACACACACACACACACACACACACACATCACGCACACACACATGATCTCTTACACTTATACACACATTCACTATGACACTTATACACATTCACTATGACACTTACATTTACCCATAGACACTTACATTTACACCTATACACATAGCACACATACACACACACACTTACACTCCTTATACACACATCTCACTATGATATTTCATACGTTAATATTCCACTATATTTGATTTATACTTATCCATGTATCACTCACATTTACACTACTCCCTCAAGCACACAGATTTACTTACAATTACGGTACAGATTTACTTATTAATTTCATTAATAATAGATTTACTTAATAATAATATTGACATTTGTTACACTCATATATATGATTTTACACACACACACACACACACACACACACACACACACTTACAATTATACACGTATAATTTATTAAACATTTTATGTTTTAATAAACACGTACTAATTATATTAATCATTCAAATATAACTAAAATAATTTCAAAGTAACTTCTATAACAAATCAATCATTATCTTTGAACAAAGAATTTATTATTAACTGTTATACTTTTTGTTTATAAATTTTTATAACTATCAAGTTTAAATAATCTTTACTATTAAAAATTCAAGTAGAAACTATTAAAAACATATTTTGATGTACCTTAAAAACAAATAAATCAGTAAATCGTAAGGTCAGCCCCCAGCACCCTACATCAAGCTATGCTAGTCAAGCTTCTTGTTCTGGCTGGACTTACTGTTTTTTTACATCATCTTTTAACTCATGTAATAAGTATAAAATAACAAAATAAGTTCTTCTCTGCTAACATAACATGTATTTTGTTAAAATCATTCAAGCTTTGCCTAAAAATAACAATTATTCACTCACATTTATATTATTCGCTCGTTGTTAATCTAAAATATTTCTAAAAGTTTTTTAAATAATTGGGTTTTCTTTATTATTATTATTGATATTATCTATGTATTATTTGATGGGATCACATAGAAAACACAAACAACCCGCACTCAAGTAGATACGAAACTGACTCCTCTCTGTAAATGTTGAAATAACTACTTTAGTCTAAACTTAGGATAATCCTTTTGTAATCCAAGCAGATTTGGCCTCAATCAGCTTCCAAAATATATTTCAAACTTAATTTCTTTCTGTAAATGTGGTGCAATAACTATTAAATATTCTTAAATGAAATAGCCTAAATTTGTATGCCTTTTGCGGTATTTTGCCACTTAATCCAATACTGGTAGGTCGTGCAAGGTACTTGCAAGGTATAGACAACAAATCTCCATTGTTATTATTTTTGTGCATTCATTTTTAATGAAACAACTTTAATTGATATAATCCTTTACAGGTAAAAGCGAAAATGCCTCCTTACTTATCGGTTCTGTCAAATCCTTATCTCTATATAATTTCATGTGATTGGTTGAGGATTATTTTATCGTCTTTGAAACAATCTCACCTTTAAACTTGTATTTGAGCAGGTGTGCTTTATTATTTTAGATCCAAACTCATTTTAAAATCATAGCCATTTAGCTGTTAAGCACAAGTTATTTGATTTGTATTAAAAGTGTTTTATTTTTTACTAAGTGTATATCATATTTATAATAAATACTTACATTGAGGAATAATTATTAATTTCACTAGAATAGATAATAATTAACGTCAGCTCATAAGTTAATCACCGAAGTTCGCACATCCCACCCGCAAAGCAGTAGCCAACCCCGGCACCGCTGGTGGCGCCCGTCGCGTTCCTGCCCGCCGCGTCCCCGCTCGCCGCGTGCGCCCGCAGGCGCAACATTCCCGCGTTCTGCCTGCCGCGCCCGCAGGCGCAATATTCCCGCGCGAATGAAATATATAGATATATATATGTTATATATATATATATATAGGTATATGTTATATATGAGTATATATATATATATATATATATATATATATATATATATGTATATATATATATATATATATATATATATATATATAGCAGTATATATATATATATAAGAGTATATATATATATATATATATATAAGTATATTGTGTGTGTGGGTGAGTGTAAGTGCTCAAGTGGTGAACGTAAGTGTTGCTCCATGTATGTGCGTGTGTGGAATAAGATATATAGTGTATGTGCATATGCAAGTGTGTAAAAGTTTTGGTAAGTGTAACTGCTTATAAGATGAATCATTAATATAGGTGGTGTCAAAGATACTTAACAAAAGATGAGTCATCAAAGATGAGCCACCAAAGCTGAGGTACCACAAAGCTAGGTTATTAAAGTTGAGGCATCACATCAAAGCTGAGGCATCAAAAGCTGAGGCACCCAAAAAGTTGAAAGCATCAAAAGCTAGAGACATCAAAGTTGAGCATCAAAACTGAGGCATCAAAGCTGAGGCATCAAAAGTGAGGCATCAAAGATGGGGCATCAAAATATCGAGTGTGTATGTGTGTGTGTGTAAGTGTGTGTGTGTGTGTGTGTGTGTGTGTGTGTGTGTGTGTGTGTGTGTGTGTGTGTGTGGATGTGTGTTCTAGATAATAAGAACGATAGGCATGAAGTAAAATACCTAAGTATAATAATAAAATAATAAAATAAAATTATTTTTTAAATAAATTATACGCTATATGTGTAAGTGAGTGTGCGTGTGGAGTGTGGGTGTGTGTGTGTGTGTGTATGTGTGGTGTGTGTGTGTGTGTGTATGTGTGTTCTAAATAATAATAACAATAGACATGAAGTAAAATCAAAAATTACAATAAAATAAAAATAAAATAAGAATAAATACAAAGTTATATGTGTAAGTGAGTGTGCGTGTGTGTGTGTGTGTGTGTGTGTGTGTGTGTGTGTGTGTGTGTGTGTATGTGTACGTGTGTGTGTGTGTGTATGTATATGTGTGTATATGTTTCATTCGCGCGGAAATATTGCGCCTGCGGGTGCACGCGGCGGGCGGGAACGCGGAAATATTGCGCCTGCGGGCGCACGCGGCGGGCGGGAACGCGGAAATATTGGTGCCTGCGGCGCACGTGGCGGGCGGGGGACGTGCAAGTGGTCGTGACCAGGTGCGGGGTTGGTTGCCTTGCGGTGGCCTATGCTGAGCCCTGGTGGTTGGGGCTTGGCGAACCAGTAATTAATTATTATTCCCACTGGTATTTATTATAAATATGGATATACACTTAGTAAAATAAAACACTTTTAATACAAATCAGATAACTTGTGCACCGCTTAACAGCTAAAATGACTATGATTTTAAAATGAGTTTGGGTCTAAAAGATAATAAAACACACACCTGCTCAAATACAAGTTTAAAGAACAAAGTTAATTTTCAAAAGACGATAAAATAATTCTCGACCAATCACATACGAGGTCATATAGAGATAAGGATTACTCCACCAACCACAAGTAAGGGAAGAACATTTCCTTTACTTCTGCTTAAAGGATCTTTACCATCCAGCATGTTTCAGTTTGAAATATATTTATAAAAATAATATTAACAATGATTCTTGTCTACAAGGAATCTACCCTCGACCGGTGTATTAGGATTAAATTTAAATTGCCCGACAAAAAGGCTTTATCCCCAAAATTTAGCCCAAATTTAGGCCTAAATCAAAGCATAATTCACATTTTGCTACAAAGTATGCCTGCCTGAAATTGGTGAGTTTCTGACCTGGAATTTAGGGCTAAATCGCCCTGATTACAAAAAAGATTATCCTAAATTTAGACCTAAAGTAGTTATTTCAACACATTTACAGAGAGAAAGCCCAGTTTCTGTATCTGTGCGAGTGCGGGTTGTGTTTTTCTCGTGATGGGATTGTCAATGTAATATAGATAATAATAATAATAATAATAAAAGAAAACCCGAATTATTTTAAAAAAAATTTTGAAATATTTTTAGTTAACAACGAGTGAATAATATGTAAGGGAATAATTGTTATTTTTAAATAAAACCAATGATTTTAATGCAAAACAAGTATGTTATGTTAGCAGAGTAAATAACCTGCCTTTTCGTTATTTTATACTTATTACTATAAGCTGAGCATTTACAAAGGTGAGTAAGTCAATAGGAACAAACGTGGCATAGCTTGATGTAGAGGGGTGCTATAGGGGCTGACCTTACTGACAACATTTATTGTTTTAAGGTAATGTAAAATATATGTTTAATAAAATTTCATGTAATTTACAAAAGTTATTTTTTAAAAACTCGATAGGGTTATAAAATTTGATAAACAAAAAGTATAATGAGTTAATAATAAATTCTTGTTCAAAAGATAATGATTGATTAATATAGAAGCTAAGAAACCTTTAAAATACCAGTTATATTTGAATGAGTAATATAAATGTGCGTGTGTGTTTAATTAAAAACATAAAATGTTTTAATAAATTATACGTTATATGTGTAAGTGTGTGTGGTGTGTGTGTGTGTGTGTGTGTGTGTGTGTGTGTGTGTGTGTGTAAATCTGTGTGTGTGAGTGTAAGTAACTCTGTGTGAGTAAATCTGTGTGTGTGAGTAAGTAAAATTCAAAGAGGCAAACCAGTGTGAGGGTAAGCAACAAAGGTTCATGGATAAATGTAAGTGTCATAGTGAATGTGCGTGTTAAGTATCATAGTGAATGTGTATGGGTGCTGTGTGGTGTGACTGCATGTGTGAGAGCAAACGTTGTCTATGGTAAATAAGTGTCACAGTGAATGTATAAGGTCATAGTGAATGTACATGTAAGTGTGTGTGTGTGTGTGTGTGTGTGTGTGGTGTGTAAAGCCTTCTAAATAATAATAACAATAGGCATGAAGTAAATAACACTAAGTATAGTAGTAAGAGCACTCATCAATATCATATAAAAATAAGAACAAAATAATAAATAAAATAATAATAAAATAAATAAAAAGTATTAAAACAAAATAAAAAACATAATGTTAATAAATATATGAGTCAAAGCAGTAAAGCAGAAAGTTAAAACAGTAAAGCAGAAAGTTAAAGCAGTAAAACATGAAGTAAAGCAGTAAACATGAGTTATAGCAGTAAAACATGAGTTAAAGCAGTAAAGCAGTAAAACAAAGCATACTAATAATCCCCCTTTGGTGTTAGGTAACACCTTCCATTGATGCTCACGATTTCACAAGCTATGTGCTAAGGGGAATGTTAATGAATAGGCGAGTTAGCAGTAAAACATATAAAGCAGTAAAAACATGAGTTAAAGCAGTAAAACATGAGTTAAAGTAGTAGCAGTAAACAAAAGCATACTAATCCCCCCTTGGTGCCAGGTAACACCTCTATTGATTTACTGATTTACTGCTTTAAGGTATGTAATGTTAATAAATATGTGAGTTAAAGCAGTAAAACATATGAGTTAAAAAGCAGTAAAACATGAGCAAAGCAGTAAAACATATGCTAAAGCAGTAGCAGTAAAACAAAAGATACTAATCCCCCTTTAGGGAACACTCATTGATTACTGATTACCAAGCTAAGTGGCATGTAATGTTAATGAATATGATAAAGCAGTAAAACATATGAGTTAAAGCAGTAAAACATGAGTTGAAGCAGTAAAACATGATAGCAGTAAAGCAGTAAAACAAAGCATACTAATCCCCTTAGGTGTTAGGTAACACCTCTAATAATTTTACTGATTTATCGTTTTTAAGGTATGTAATGTTAATGTTTTTAATAAAATTCTGCAATTGTAGTAAAATAAAATGTTTACATATCGTGACACTCGGTTTTTTTTTTTTCTTTTACATACACTTTTAAAATTTATGTAATTAAAAGTATTACATGCTAAAAATAATAATGTTAACATATGTTAACAATAGGTCTAATGAGCTACAGTTTTAGATTCAAAGTGAAAATGCTTAATAAAAAATGTTATATGAAATAAAAATGAATGACCATAGTATATATATATTTTTCATTCGCGAATGGAGAAGCAAATGCATGAGCGGCAACACCCCCCTTTGCGATTCTTGCCATCGCTGCGGCCTGGTGGCCGTGGGACTGGGGGAATGACATTGGCCATTAACTCTGTTCTATGATGTAGGGTAGAGATGAGTCTCAAAGTACAGATTTCAACAAAGATGAATCATCAATATAGATATGGTATCAAAGATGACGTCATCAATAATCTTCAAGGTTGAGGCATCAATGCTGAGACATTAATGCTGAGGCAGCATCAATGCTGAGTACACGCTTGAGCATCAATGCTTCTGGTATTATGTTGAGCATTAATGCTGAGCATTAATGCTGAGGCATCAAAAACATTTGAGCGGTGAGTAAGTAAGTGTACCTAGTGCGGAGTGTAAGTGTATGCGGTTTAATGTAAGTGTCTGGAGAGTGTAAGTGCTTATAAGTGTTATAAATAATAACTCATAGTAGGAAGCATTCTAGCAAAGCATATTGTAATATACACCAATCGATTCCTCATATCTTATTACCTAGGGGTAGACACCTTATTAGGCTATTCCCCTAGGGCCTGTGGAGGCCGGTGAAATGCCTGAAAAAGTACCCTCAGTTGGCACCCATGGCACCCCCACTCTTGCACCATATGTGGCACCTCACTTTTGGCACTCATTGGCACCCACTTGGCACCTCATTGGCACTCATTGCACTCACTTCATACTCAACCGGGCACTCCATCTAATACTCATAGGAATAATCATAGAATACTAATAGAACATCACTAGATACTTATCGGTGATTGGAAACCATCAAAGCCATCAAGTTATCGTGGGTCAAATTGACCCATGGTATGTGGCAAGGTCAAAGGCGAAATATCATGGTCTAAAGGCATCAGAAAAAGGGTTAAGTCCCTAAAGGAAGGACAAAAATTACTGTGGGTCAAATTTGACCCATGGTAGCATGGCAAGGTAAAACCGAAATAACGTATGGTATTCCAGGTAGCATTATCAAAAAATAGGGCGTAGCCCCCCAAAGGAAGCCCAAAAATTACTGTCGGCCAAAATGCCCATTCCATGGAATACCAAAGGGTTGGTTGAAAAAATTACCGTGGGCAAAAATGACCCATGGAAGACCAAAAATTATCAAAAATGACCCATGGAAGATCAAAGGGTTGGTCGAAAATTAGGGTGGGGCAAAATTGACCCAAGGAAGACCAAAGGGTAGCCAAAATTACCGTGGCCAAAATTGACCCACGGTATCTGGCAAGGTGGTCAAACAAGGTTAAGACATCAAAAAAAGGCTAAGCCCCTAAAGGAAGATTAAAAATTACCCGTGGGCAAAAATGGCCCACGGTCGAAAAAAACGAAGTGTAAAATAGGGGGTAACAGGTAATAACGAGCATGATGCAACAGCAGCAACCCTCCTCCTAGCTGCCTGCCAAAAACGAAATGTCTGAAAAATTAAGGTTTCAAAAAAATTAGGTTGCCAAAAATTTAGGTTCAAAAACAGGGTTCCTCAAAAATTAGGTTCTCAAAAATTAGGGTTCTCAAAAAATTAGGGTTCTCAAAAAATTAGGCTTGCCAAAAAATACCGTGGGCCAAAAAATACCGTGGGCCAAAAATGACCCATGAAGACCAAAGGCTTGGTCTGAAAAGGTCCAGGCCCAAAAGGTAAAGGCTCCAAAAGGTAAAAGGCTCAAAGGTAAAGGCCCAAAAGGGTAAAGGCCCAAAAGGTCAAAGGCCCAAAAAGATCAGGTCAGGTAAAAAATTTGGGCTCAAAAAATACGGTTTGCCCAAATTTTTAGGGTGGGGTAAAAGAGGTCAAAAAGGTCAAGGTAAGATGGGGTAAAAGAGTCCTAGTCCAATATCCCTCTCCTACTACTAACCACTTAACAAACCGATTACCATGCATCCTTTCTAAATGACGAAACTACTTTAATACATTCTCATTCATTCTCTCATTTACTCCTTTCATCACAACACACAACTCCATAATATGTTCATTCTTTAGAATGCACATTAGACTGCACCTTAGACTCTAATTCCACACCATTGTTATACTACTAAACATTAACACCGATAACAACATATTATCATGCATAACCATAGAGCTGCTCAAGACTTTAGTCACTTTTCTATTTACCAAAAAGTTAATTGTACCAACCACTTTTTTTAAAATGATTTCACACTACGGACTCTCCTTACCTACCACCATCAACACCCTGCCAAACCTCTCTGCCAATTCCCGCAAACCTTCTTCAGATTCACAACACAAAATCAAATCATCTGCGTACAATAGGCAAAGCACCCTCCACTCTCTTTCATTCTGCCACCCCTACCTTAAATTCTTTCATATAACAATCCACATACAAAATAATAAGCCATGAAGACATAACACATCCCTGCCTCACTCCGCTTCACTATCAAGCATGCATGCTTTCAATTCCATTCAGAAGCCTACTACCAACATCATATATCATTAACACCAGCAACAGAGCTTCCATACTAATCCTCTCATACTTCTGTTGCAAGTCTTTAAAGTCTGAATACAGTTTTCTCTTCTTCTGTCTCATATTCTCACTGATTTAATCTACAAATCCTCTACCACTTCTAAATGCATCTTTTTTCTTCAACATTTAATTCCTCAGTCACTAGACTCACTCTTTCAGCCAAAATACAAGCATATACTTTTCCTACAACATACAATAAACTAATTGCCCAATAGTTTATACAGTTCTCCTTATTACCCATACCTTATACAAGAGTACAATCACTGTTCTCCTCCTATACTCTGTAACTACATTTTCCATAATAGTTTTGTTACACAACTTTCATGTCCGGTCAATCACAATATCAAATACATTATTGATTATTTCATCAATAGTTCTATCTATACCTGTTGATTTCTTTTCTTTAACTCTCTAACTTTACATATTACTTCTTCCTCAAAATCCTCACATCTTCTTACCTTACACATTCACTATTACACTCTTCAATACAGACAAGGTTATGCAGATTTTCAATATGTTCGCACAGCACTCTCCTCACATTCGTCTTATCAGCCACTAATGCAAAATCATTATTCATTATTTTATGAAAATTCCCTTTACTTTCTTTCTTAATCTTTCGCACTTCCAGTGGTTAGTACACAAAAAAAAAACAAAAAACTAAATATATTACATTTCTCTACATTTATTTTTATTGTTTTCACTATATCTAGTTTTATAATGCTAGATTTCCAAATATGTTTTTATAGTTATTTCTCTAGTTAATTTACAATTTTTGGTGTTACGTACTATAGAGTCACTTAGGAGTATTATAATTTATGAGCTCTTCATTTATAGAAATGTATAGTGGTATATATACGCTGTTACAAAAAAAAAAAAAAAATAATTTCTTTGAGTATCTTTCTGAGTTTTCTGTTGGATTTTATTTCAGATTTTTTAATGCACAGATTCCCTAAACTAATAATGTTTTTAGTTTGTTCTCACTATCATGTTACGACTCGTTTTTTATTGATGTGACGATGGCAGGAAGTAATTAATAAACCACAATACTAATAAATGAAGATAGAAGATAGCTCAAATTAAAATTACTATCTATATTCACGCGTAACATAAAACTAAAAATACGTAGTACGAATGCTAGAGCAAAACTTAAAAATAGATAATTTGTATAATATTAGTCTTATAAAAACTGAAATAAAATTTTAATAAGTAAGTTCATAAAATTAGTCAGAATATTTTATTTTTTTTTTGAGTCAAATACGATAATTGTCTGCAATATTGATGATGACCAAAAATTATTTCCTGCACATCGTAACACACATAAAACTGGAATCTGATAGGCTAGAGTAAAAAACTATAAAATAATTTTGGAATCTGCATAAAACTGAATATAAAACAATTAAAAATTATAATAAATAAAAAAAAATAAAAAACATGATTTTTAAAGTTAACCATAAGTGATTATTATCCATTATATATTATATTATTATTACTCAAATATTAATTATTAATTATTATTATATTATTATATATTATTATTATTTTATATTATTATTTAAAATTAATTTAATCATTATTATTATTATATTATTATTATTATTTAATTTATTATTATTTATTATAATATAATTGTTATTCTTTTAAATTATTTTATAACATATTATTGAAAATTATTGATATAATAAATAGAAAATTATCATGACGTTCAGCGTATTGTTATTAATTATATAAGTTTTACTTATATAGAATTAATATTTACTGAAATATATTACTTTACTATATATTTCACATTTAATTTTTTTTATATATATCACTATTCTTTATATGAAATTATTTGCACTAAAATAGTATGTAAGAGGCATATTTAATGATTTATATTTACGTACCAACCCTGATACGAGGTTTTTCATCTAAAAACCTCGACATCTTCAGTAGTATTTCATTTACAATATATATTATATGATAATATTATATTAAGTCAAGAATTAAGATTTTTAAATTATAATGTACTAATACTTCACATGTATTACATATTCAATATTCTAATAGGACAGTACTTGATTATTAATTATAGTTTTAGTTTATAGTGATAAACTTTAACGTAATATAGCTTTCAGCTATTTTGAAAATTGAGAAGGAGTGTATAAAATTTCAAAATAGACTTAAGATATTTATTCATTTTCTTGTTATTATTCGTTGATATAAATTTTCATTAATTATTATGTATGGGCTTATATGTTAAAGCGGTGCTTAGTGAATTAGTACCAGTATCTATATCTAGTCCATAAATCTATTATAGTACCGTGTAATACGTATCACTACGTACAGTCCAGATGCACTCAGAGACATGTTGAAATGGCGTATAAACACGATACAATGGTGATTATAACTGAAAATGGATTAATCTACACTATTAGTAGATAGAAGCTAAGGGATAGATAAAGTTTTATTTAAGTTTTATGTAGGTTGAGGATTTTAACTAGTATCTCAGTTTGAGATGCTTGTAGATTATAATCTTGGAATTATTTAATTAATATCACTTATGATATATAGTATATATATATAATATATATATATATATATATATAGACACAACACCACACACCTAATATATATATATAATATATTATACTATATATAGGCGTAAATTAGTCATTATTCACCTCTTATATTGAATTTTATGGCATTGATGTGTTTAAATAAAAGAAAGGTCTTCTTTATTGAAAGGAAAGTGATCCTTCTTTTTTAGAATTGAGAGTTATTAGATTGGGTGATCAGGTTTTTTAGAGTTTAACATAATATATATTTTCTGTTATAAATTTTAACGAAGAGAGGATATAGTTGATCCAGATATTCTGTTGAATTAGGCTTACTATCTTCAATCAATTTAAATAAGAATTCCAACAGAGCACAATTTATGAAGCTTCTGATATAAGAGGATTTTAGAGACAATTTGAGAATTCTTAAATATATATAAGCTTCTGGTAATAAGTTAAGGAGTTTGTACATTAATGAGTTTATATATATATTATTAGAACTTTTATCAATTGAATTATGATCAATTATATTATTGTCCATGTAGAAAAGGCTCTATCAAATCATATAATTATTGATTTTATATTATCCAAAATAGTATGGCACTAATTACCGATCTTAGAATATGGTGATAAGAATTGATATGAATTATAAAAAAATCGACCTTGCTATTTTTGGTTACGGGTGTTACAAGACAGTATGATGTCTCACATAATCACTAAAAGCGAATAGATCTAAATAATAATGTATCCCAACTAAAGAGTGTGAACTAATTTTTGGTAATTGGGTCTGTTTCATGAATAGTATTACTTTACACTTTGTAACTTAGCGAGTAAGAGTCACTATTCTTTAACGCCTCTATAAAAAGGCGAGTCATGGACTACATGGATATAAGATAAATGGTTTAAAGATAAGTTTCAGAATTAAATTCGCTCGCAAAAAAAAAAAAAAAGAGAATAAAAAAAAAAAAAAAATAAAAAAAAAAAAACAAAATATAAAAATAGCAACGCGTAATATATAGATATATAGGAGTATTTGAAATTAGGTTGATAATTATAGATGTAATAGTTAAAAAGAATACAACAGTAAACCTGATCAATACCGAGTTAAGCTATCAACTTGTTATTAAAATTTAAAGTAATAAAATTAATAATTAACCAAAATCCTCAATCAAACTTTATACAAAATACCAGAAAATATACCGTACAATTAACTTTCGAATATTATTCATATTATTTTAATTCATAAAAATATTATATCAATGCATCATTTTTATATTATTTATTATTATATTTATGTATTATATTAATTATTATTTTATTGTTATATTCATATAGGTAATTTGAGTAATTGTTATTTATCTAATTTTTTTAGCAGGTGTTCCCACTCACATTAAAATATAGTATCTTAGTAATAAATATGATATGATTATTTATATTTGAATAATGATATTTGTGATTTATAATGCTTCATTTCTATTCTATAATTTATTATTAATTATGTAAGTTTTTACACAGCACCGCCTTAATTCTATATTACATTTATTAATAATTTACTATGAAGTAAATTCATGATAGATATTATTTGTGATTTATTGATATAGAATTGCCAGTGATTTTATAAAATGATTAAACCATTATAATGATAAAAATTTGTGTTTTAATAATATATAATACATATATCTCTATTCCACAACACACCTTATATTCATTTATTATTTTTTCGTTTATCACATAGTATATGGCAAAGTCAATGTCAAAAATATATTTCTCGACTTTACTTTTCATAAATTTTACAAGCCAAAAATTGAGAAAAATGTTTTGAGAATAGCTGCTTTCTATGTTTATACATTAATGAAAATAGAAATTAAATATTTCAAAGTTTAATTCTATATTAATAAATATAATAATTAAAAAAATAATATAATATATAAATGATTTATAAATAAAACAATATATAATAATAAAAAATAATAATAAAATATATAATAATAAATATATTAATTACTACATTTAATAATATTTAGTAAGATAATATAAAGAATCTAATAATAATATTAATAAATAATAAATAAATAATAAATAATATTATAATAATTAAAATAATATAATAATATATAATATATAATAATTAAATAAAATCATAATATAAATAAATAATTAAATTAATGATATAATAATAATGAATAAATAATATATATAAATGAACTAAAATATTCATAAAATTAAATGAATAATAATTAAATAATAACATAAAATAATATAAATAATAATAATAATAAGTAAATTAAATTAAATATAATTGGACAAAGTTTACTTTAACGCCATAAACTAGATGAAAGGAAAGACTCGGAATATCAAAAAATAATATTACATACAAGAGTAGCATCATATATGATACATAAATAGAAATATGATTCAGAACCATCAAGAAAAAATGAAAAATAATAATTATTATAATATATTTAATTATTTATATTATATATATTATTTATATATTATTTTATATTATTATGTTATTAATTATATTATTTATTTATTACTAATTTATCCATATGAATTAATGAATTTCATTTTGCACTCTTAATTATAATAATATAAAATATATATATAATTTCAATAATATTATGTAAATGGTAATTACGGCAAATGTTAAAGGTGCCGCGCCACGATGCGCAGAGAGGGAATCATCAGTGCGGGTGAGGATCGCTACATTTCTCCATTACCCCTTCAGGAGAAGCGCTGGACGAGTTAGAAGAACCTCCGCGACACCCTCTCTAGCATTATTTTATATCACTAAATCAAATATTTCGGTAAGCCTTTCAACCTATACGGAGAACGGCGGGAATCCAGCACACTTTTCTTCTCTCTCTGGCGCGGAGTGAATAATAGAGTTACATCCTATCTATCCGTCAGGTCCCTCTGCGAACATGTCATACAGAGACACTCTGGACACCAGGATATTCACTACACTTCCATATGTACAGAGGTAGACGGTTTATAACTATCCTTATGAGATGAGTAATTACTTTGCTTATTATTACAGATTTTCCTTACTAAAATTTTAACCAAGGATTCCAAAAAATGTATTCCTTTTCGTTGTAAGCTATTGTAGTTTTTTAAGATATGATTGTACCATTTACTTTTGATATTATTAAGTTCCTTATTATATCTTTTATTCAAATTGCCGAAAATTTGTTTCTTATCTTTTTTTGCTTAGCCTGAAAAGTTTGATGAAAGAGACACCTAAAACGTCTATTTATATTAGTCTTAATAAAGAGGTCCTTAACATGTGAAAATTTTTTTTTAATATATATGAGATATGCGAGCTCCCGTTTCCGTGTGGGCGTTATGAGTAACTTTTACTATTAAATTAATAATTAATATATTATATATATATAAGTATATATATATAATATTATTATATATCAGTATATATATATTAATATTATATATATAATATATTTATAATTATATATATATAATATATAATAATAAATATATATATATATAGTATATATTATATATATATATATATATATATATATATATATGTGTTATATATATTATTAATTATGATTATAAATATCATATATTAATATATATTAATATAAATTATACTATATAATAAGCTAATATATACGAGTAAGTAGAAGAGCTATGCCTATTCACGTTATATTGATTATATGATATTCGTACGAGAGATACATTTCAAGGGAATTGATAGAGACCTACTATCCAATATTAGCTTTACCATCACCGCACATCACTACCATCATTCACCATCTGACAATCAAATTGACGTAAGTATTACAGTTATACGCTACGCATGTAGCACGCGGCCCCTTTTAGGAGAACCACTCCGAGGATATACGTTACAGTTATATATATATAGACATCATTATATAACATTATATAATAATTATATTTACAATTCTCCTTTATATATCTCATCCAGAGGAATACTTTCAACGGCAATATTACCCTACAGAACAATATCCTACTTACAGTCGGTGACAAAGAGAAAAAGTACCGGACCTGGATCTGGATATAGCTTAATAATGCCAAGAAAAATAGTAAATAGAAATTCAATCTCACGGTTATTATAGATGCAGTAATCTGTGAGGATCATCAACATAACAACTGCTTACACATATATTTCACTTACTTCTACCTTCCTATACACAACACATATTATAAGGTGGATAACTGTACAAAGTTATTGTACTTACCAACCTACTATACACAATAAACAATATAATCCTTCAATCAAAACAAATCAAATACATTAAATAATAAATATAATATCATAATCATAATCATCATAATATAATAACAAAAATAATAAGAAATAGAAATACTTCCTAGAACAACACAATAATGCATATAGCATTGAGAATCAATAAAGAGACTTACACTTCTACCGAGTAATAACTACCCAGTATTATTATAAATTTTACGGATATGAAGTCACCAATCATAACACATCACACCACAAATCACAAAAAAAATAAACACACACCTATCAACTCACAAAACACAACTCAACTTCCATTAGCACAAAAGCCACTGTTGACACAACAACAATTTCTTTTAGAAATAATTTGACAACCAATTTTGAGCATGTTTTAGAAATAATTTAACAACTAATTTAATATAAACTTTATACATCCCCCACCACACTTGCATCGACAACTTCTGTCTTTCACTCTATGAAAAAACACGACGCTGAACACTTCTATCCGTTCATCATCACATAACTCTCAAAATCTCATAATGGGAGGTGACTTCAACGCCCACCATCCGCATGGTACAGACGCCCAAGATAGCAGATCTTAAGAAGATACCAACTAACATCAAACTAGACAGTCTATAACATTCTACAACAAAAAACTGCCATATTCGAGATTTTTTGAATCAGAACCAAGAGCTAATGCACCGGACAAGACGAGCCAATACATTAAATGATACCGCAGACCTAATAATATGGTCCCCAAATTACACTCTAAATCTACATTGGTCAATAACACCGTTACCTGGAAGCATATACTCGCGAGCACCACATCAACACTCAATTATGATGCTACTTACATCTTACATATTAACAAAACTTACATAATAGATTATACCTAATACCCATTGTCAGGAAAGCTAACAAAAAATCCACTGAACTAAAAAATACATCTTTGTATCACATATCATGATATCATAACAACACTATTAACGGTTTAAAACATACCATACAAACTACCACTCTACAATCAAAGTATAAAAAACGCTAACCACAAAACAGAGCTCCTCTACGTTCTCCACAAGATCCATAGACAACCGGCGTATATAACCCAAAAATAATTCCCAACGAAGGATTAACCTCAAACACCACTACACCACCTAACTTAAACACCTGAAAGAGGTCGTAAACGCATTAAATCACACAGGTAATACACCATAAAAAAAAACAGTAACAAAAACACCTATACTAAACCCGAACACAAAAGTCATACTCTAGTTCCAACACCCAAATCACCGAACCTAGCAAAAACAACATTCCTCTCTACTCGAATAAACTTTTCAAATTCCTTTCCTTGACTTACAAATATACCAAAAACACGAGCAGGCTTATCAGAATGTGATATACTATATAATCAATTTACTACTGAGAACACACTGCATAAACTTAACTTACCAAACTCATAATTCTATAAATATGAATTTATCAAAAAAAAATCAATTACTCAACAAAACCCCTAGCGAATACAACTACACCAACATGAAAACATGCCTCATCGAGAAGCGAAGGTCCGCGCGAAAACGTCAAACAAACCCACAACAAGAGGAAATAATAACCAATAAAGCCTCTTAAGAAAACTAAAAAATGCAAACCACGACCAGACAATAAGATAATGAAGCAGCGAGAACTTATGTACAATAACACCATGAAATAAACTCACCAGCAATAGGTTACTCCGACCACACATCTCACATAACCCATGTAACCCACCCTATCTCACGCGACCTTTCAATCAAACATCTATAGGAGCCCACTGAGCAATTAACCCATCTACCGCATATATTAGTATATACCCCCTCATATATTTTAACTAATATATTAGTATATATATATTAACACTTATTATATATATATATATATATATAATATATATTATATATATATATATATATATATATATTAGTATAATATAATTACTTATAATTGTAGAACTTTGAATCAAGATTTCTAACTGCTTTATCTGGAATAAAAGGCCATTAATGAATTCCAAAGTTGAAACTTGAAAAGACTCATCAAACCCCTCCTAATACGTCCAATCTACTACCATATCCATACTATGTAACTTCTAAAAAAGCTCATTTTGAACAAAATAACACCACACATTCTCAACATGGTTACAATACGCTTCCAACAAAACCGCTCAACCATAACAGCCCTCATAAACATCATTCAACCAATAATAAACGGCTTAAATCTTAAATCCACATACACAACAACAGAGCTGGGCGCGCCTAATAATTTTTTGAGTGCGCCTGCGCCTTATGCACCTATGCGTCGACCTAGTGCGCTAGCTCCTAGCACCTATATTTTTTGTCCCAATCAGCGTATCGCGCTTTGCGCTATGCGCCTTTGCCGCCCTGCGACTTTTTCGCCTGGCCGTGGCTGTTTGCCTAAATTTATTTGCAAAGTAAACTTTAATGCGATAATAAAAGCATCTTTTGACATGAGAAGGGTAAAGAGATTTATTAATTTTGTAATAAAAACACTGTAAACTAATATCAACACGTCTCTCCTCCTCCATGTCCTTGTGGTCCATGTTTTCCCCCAGGAGGTTCAGCAAGATCGCTGAAGAAGTTGAAAATTTTCAGAGCCATAGTTGCCAATTTATTTGTAGTTAAGAACTACTGAACTAGTTATATATATATATATTTATTATATATATATATATTATATATAATATTATTATATATATATATATATATATATATATATATATTATAATATAATATATATTTAAGATTCGGGTTCAAACTTATGATATAGTCTAGTTTCCCAGCGCTTCTAAAGTTCTAACTTTAAGGATAGAAAAAAATGCTTTGTTCTGGGTTTCATAGGCGCGGCTATAGGCGCAGAGAAATTTGCTGTGCGCCTTTGCTTAGTCCGCCTTTTTATAAATTGTTGCTATGCGCCTTTGCGCCTACAAATTGATAGTGCGCCTAGGCGCATAGGCGCAACTCGGTGGCGCAACGCCCAGCTCGCACACTAATTATTGCAATAGACATCAACAAAGCTTTTGAAACAATTTTCCAACTACAACTTAATTCCATAAAATAAGTAAAATCAAACGAATCCATCTAATTTAAACAGAAAGTGGATATTTAACTTCTATCAGGGAAAGAACACCTCAAATAAGACAAACAACAAAAAGAATCCTATACGAGTAAAAATCAAAACGCGTAATTCACAGGAGCAATTTTTTCCTCAGCCTTTTCAAGCGTTATTCAGAGCCGAATCTTCCTCAACGCAAACAAACCACACAAACATAACAAAAATATGCAGATAGACATCGCCATTGCCACTAAACCACCAGAGCTAACACGCTACAACCTGAACCCAACAATACATCAACCAAATTCAAATATGGCTTACCGACAACAGAATATCCGCTCCACCAAATAAATCATCTATCACTCTAAATCACGCACAGACCAACAACTCGTTCCACCACCCCTGCATATCTTTCATAAACACCTATCCACTATAAAACTCCTAAATCCGGAAGTAACACTTGGACTCACATTGACTTTCACAGAACACATAGATAACATAACGACCATCTTGCAACAGCGGAAGCTAAGCACACTAAGAACCATAGCCGGCACTGACATCATAAATAACAACTTAGGTAATTTTTTTAGTTTAGATATTCCATTTCCAGTTCACGTTGCGAATACAATCTCAAAGTATATATTATAAATATATTTATATATATATATATTATATATATATATATAATATATATATATATATATATATATATTATATATAGTATATAATATAATAGTTAATAATATATGATATATATACATATATATATGATATATATAGGTCAGTGTCTAAACTGACATCATGTAACCTCGAGAACTGGCCAAGCACTACAGTAAAACAGAATTATATACTTTCGAATCCGAGAAAGGTCTTCTATATCCGCTTTTAATTTTTTTTTTTTTTTTGTTTTTTTTTTTGCATTTATTCGTCGTAAATATTTAAAAAAAAAAATTCCCCATTTAGGGGGCTCGAGCCGATGGGGAACAGAGGGGGGACGAAAGTCCCCCGTCATCCCACCGGGAGGCTGGAGAAAAACCCGACTCCCTGCCATCTTTTTGCGGTTTACCCTATGGTTTCCTAAGTTAAAGTTAATACCAAAGTGTAAAAGGAAGTAGAAATTATTGTCTTTTTTTGCTTTCGACACTCTGACCATATAGTAGTATATATAAAAATATATATATATATATTAGTATATATATATATATATAGATATATATATATTATATATATATTATAATATATATATAATTTGTGTTGCGTGTGTGTGTTGTGTGTGTGTGTGTGGTGGTGTGTGTGTGTGTGTGTGTGGGGTGTGATTGTGGTGTGAAAATTCACACAATTTTTTGAAACCAATTTTATAAAATTGAGGAAAAATTTATATTCATATTCATAAAAAAAAAATTATAAAAAAATCATTTTTTTTATTATATATACAGAGAAAAAGTTCTTACTAACAGAGTTAAAGAGTTTGAACCCAGTTAGAGCAGAACAGATCGTAGTCGATCTGAAAGCTTTAAAAATATTATCAGTGTCCTTACAGCGGTCGTGCAAATAACTAGTAAAGTGTTATAAGGATATATATTTAATATAATATATATATATATATATTATATATATATAATATTTTATATATAATATATATTATATATTATATATATAGTAAATATATATTATATATAGATAAATATATATGCCAACTACCAAAGCCCTCGCAGAAATTAGAAAATGAGAACAATAAAATAATAACATATTGGGAATCAGCGTATGAAATTTGAAAGCGAAACCTTAAGTTCAAATAATCTATTTTTAAATATAAAGTCTCACAATCCCATTAGTTAGGTTAGGTAAGGTTAGGTTAGGTTAGGTTAGTTAGACCAAGTTAGATTATCTTTAGGTTGGTTAGGTATGATCAGACGCTTCTCTCAGTGAAAATAATTTCATCTACTCAAACAACTTTATTTCAAGTACATGTTCACTAGGGTAAAGTAAACTAAAATGTATTATTCTTTAATACCGTACTACTATTTAACATCACTTGCTTAAAAGACGAATTTCTGTCTGTGGTATTGCAGACAATATTCTTTTCCTACAATTGTTTCTATTACATCTATATAAAATATGTTATCTCTTTCTTTCATATAATTTACAATTAGTCGACCATTTGAACAAATTTTTTTTTCACTAATAATGTAAACTTAAAATGCTGCATAATCCATATTAACTCATATGTTATTTGAACAATTGAAACAAGTCATCCAGGCACGATTCTACAATTAAAACTGACTCACCAAGACTGACTATATATCCAAAAAAATGTGAAGATAAATTTTGTACAGAATTAAAGTGCTACATATAGTTTTGTTTATAACTTCATTCGAACTTGATATAAAGTTTTGCTTTCAATAGAATTTACAAGCAATTCGCAATATCGTTATTTGTTTCCGTGGTACAGCCACGTTCTTTTTACCGATATCATACGAGGTCTTTGGTAAGTTCACTAATAATATTATATATTAACTTATATATATATATTATATCTATATATAAATATATCTATATTATATATATATTATATATATATGAATATATATATGATATATATTATATAGATATATATATAATATATATAATATATATATATATATTATATATATATAATATATATATATTATCCGTAAACAGGTTCCAATCAAAGTTAAACTCAAAGACGTTATTTTAATCTCATTGTTTTAAATAAAACCTATTCACTGCGAGAAATTTTCTGAACTGGCAATTTGATGTTTCTCAGAAAGCCTGAAAATAAAGTATGATGTCTCTATCCTGAGATAAATTATTTGTCTATCTATATAGGTGCTTCTTTGTGAAGAAATATATGGTACAAGGGTAAACTACTTTTATGAAGAAGCACTTCTCCTCATTAAAAATTTCTAAAGAGAAATGTATATAGTATAATTATTATATACTATATATATAGGAGGAGTATATATATAAGTACATATATATATATATATATTTATATATATTATATAATATATATATATATGGGATTCATTCTATCGTTTGATGCTTTAATTATCTGATATAGATTAGCTTATAATTAAGATTAAATGATATATAATAATATATATATATATTATAATAGTATATATATATATATATATATATATATATATACTATATATATATATATATATTTATTATATATATAATATATATATATATATATATATATATATATATATTTATAAATATAAGTATTATATATATACTATATATAGATATTATATAGTATATATATTGTATGTATGTATGATATATTTATATATATATATATAATAGTAGATATATATATATATATCTATATATATATACTATATATAATATATATTAATATATATAATATAATATATATATATATATATATAATAATATATATATATATGTATATTCAGGGTATGGACGAATATCATTCGAGAATGGAATTTCTTTTAATTATTCTTAAGAATTCACATAATATTAAAGAAAATTATTCTCCACCACCTCATATTTCACCTACAGGAGTGAAAATGAGAATATATAAAACGGTGCAAATAGATTGAATAAAATTTAGTGGACTTTGTAAGAGTTAACGAATGAGTTGACTATGCTGCCAGTTGGGTCGTGGCGTAATAGCAGCCCACAATCGAATTGAGAAACAAAATCGACATATTTGTGCGTGCGAGTTAAATACAAATCGAGTAACTTTTAAAGCAACTTGCGCAATGGCCTCCTCGATCCAGTTGTGGTTCAGGATTACTTGTCGCATATGGTTTCCAATGACATCTCAAAGCTGTACACTTTCAGTCGAATTATTCCCGGGATAGGACGACAACATCTGGGTTTATAAGAAACCATCTAAGCGCTAACTAAGGAGCAGTTGTATAAATGCGGTAAGAGAGGAAATTAGGGATCTCAATAGTATATGAGCTTCATAAGGACTGCGATCAGGATTACTTCTTGAACTTGTAGCAAGTAATAAGGCAAAGATTGGGAACTCTGAAAAAGGAACAAAACAACAAAGAATGATACGGAACTTTACCCATAATGATGAGGATAATCAGATGAGACTTACTACTTTCTTACGTGAACGTTCTGGCTTTGTAATAGCTACTAAAGTAGCTGCTAAAATTTTTACCATCATGTCACAACGGAATACTACAAGAGATATTGTTTGTGAGGAATATGATTGACTGCGATATAAAGAGTCTGAGTAATTAAGATGAGGTTGAATTAGTTAACATCTAATGAAACATCAGCACCACAAGTATATAGGCATTATCGAGGGCGGATTGTAGTATCTATTTTCCTGCTCCCATAAGCTAGTCACGCGTATTAGACAAGGATTCAGAACGTCAAAAATTTGTATGTTGTGCGCGATCACTGCACTCGAAGTCATCCACACTTGGGTGATATCTAATGGACGAATATCTAATGGAATGTTTTGGAGACATGGAAATGATCGTACCAAATGCTATTTAGCGCACGTGGTGTAAATAAAATAGTGGCATAGTAGCTAGAAGAAGAAGAAAACTTGTTTCTATATCTTAATGAATCAACACAAACATAAACGTCAGTCATTCAACACTGAGCAGTGATAGATGATCTTAAGGACTGGATTTAACTATCAAAAAGCATAGAGGCAGTATCTCGTCAAAGAGGTGAGGAGTATATCTAAGATTGCGGTGATCAGACGTGTTCAGGTCCATGTCACATGATGAGGCATATGCTCATAGAGAGAAGACGAAAAAGAAATACCTAGCAACGATAGAATTATTGAGTCTCGCACCTTGAGTAATAACTGAACGTTACCAATCACGCGCTGGAACAGCATCTACTGCAATATAACGTAAGGATATAAATGAAAATGTCTACATGGTCGTGACAGTTTCAATTCTTTAACCAACTTGTATCGACGTGCTCGCCAACCAGTTTGAACAGGACTCCAACGCATAACATATGACAATCAAATCCTGATGCTCTATGGTCAACATTGGACGGAACGTCATACTCTAGTAAGCGCACTTCTGAGTATTAGTATCTCACACGTACAATAAAACAAGCTTCAAAGAATATAACAGAAAATATAAGAGAACAAAATATGCGAGAGGACAATTAGCAAAAAGTTCGATTTACAGAGAGAGAGGGAGAGGAGAGAGAGAAGAGAGAGAGAGAGAGAGGAGAAGAGAAGAGAGAGAGAGGAGGAGAGGAGAAGAGAGGAGAGAGAGGAGAGTGAGAAGGAGAGAGAAGAGAGAGAGAGAGGAGAGAGAAGACCTTGTAATTACACATAGTGTCTGACAGTTTTTGGCGCTTAATTAATGGGACAATACAAACAAAATTAGTATCATTTCTCATCTTTTTTACGGAGAAAGGCTAAAGTCGGCGTCGCAGAAATTTGAAGAAATACTAAATGATATAAGTCTTCGACATATGTATATAGACGTAGATATACTCGCGTAATATAATATTAATATAAGCATATATATATATTAGTAAGTATATTAAATTATAATTATATATATAATATATAGTATATACGATATACGTAATATATATGAATATAGCAGTGATATAATATTACTATTATATATTAATATAAATTGAAACATTTTTTATTGTCGCGCGCTGTTTTTAACCCCGTTATTCCATGCTGACTTATAACTACATGACTCACTCAGATGAGTAGTACGGTGGGTACTACCAGGAAAGCGAGAACTTTAAGTGAGCCGTCTAAATTACCAAGGCCAGGGACGGCAAACGTGTATCTGTCAGAGACGAGAGCGAGTTTTTAATTCTATGGTGCCCAGGAAGATGAAGAACTATTCATCGAGGACACTGATGACGCCCAGAGATGACTTGAAGCAGCGTCGCCTCGTACGATCTCGGAGAGGCGAACCTGACCTACACCACGATGGTTATTTATGGATAGTATGTGAGTAAGATAGCGTATAGTATGTACTCATTAGTAGGTCTAGTATTAGGAATACTAATGCTATATATTACTAGATAATATATATATAGTATTTAAAGTGTGATCGTCTATATGATAATCATGAATTATATAGTAGTAGTATACTACTATATAATGTAGTTATATCCGAATAGGGTGAAGCGATATGTGTGTAGGTAGCAGATGATATAGAGATACTAGGGAATTATAAGTATTATAGTAGATTACTAATAATAGTATATATATATAATATATATATTATAAGCATCTATATATAGTATAGTGAATGTGTGTATAACTGTGTGTGTGTGTGTGTGTGTGTGTGTGTGTGTGTGTGGGTATGTGTGTATGCGTGTAGTTAAAGAGTACCTACGATGACATTTAAATAAATTATTTAACTTGCAAATTTCCTTATTAAAATAATGAAGCAAAATTACAATTTTTCTAATGGCGTTTTAAATTTTCATTTAAAATTTGAATAAACTCAAAATTTGATGATATATTAATTAAATAATTTAATTAAGAAAAATTAACCATTTTTACTCAATATATAAATATTTTATAAAATATAATATATATATACAGTAAAAAGAACTAATGAATGAAATAATAATAAATACATAAGAATAATAATATAGATAAAATAGATAATAAAATAAACAATGAATAAAGTAGGATAAAATGGATAAGAATGATAATAATGAATAGAAATAAACAAAAGATTTAATTGTATTTATACGCTGACTCCAAAGTCAATAATAATATAACTTCAATTATTGAAATACTAATAAATAATATGAATAATGAATATAATAATAATATAATAATAATAATCGTAATAAATAATAGATAAATAAATGTAATGTAAAGCGCAAAATTATCAAAAATTTGTCCCGCAAACTTAAATAGGAGCGAATGTTATACCATGTTTATTTCCCGCATGCCATTTTCAATAACGTACAGTTTTTTTTTTCTATCTAT
>JABUQX010097131.1:2500-39111 GCA_015478945.1 Trachelipus rathkii | reverse complement strand
TTCGTTCCGCGCTATGATATATGTATACTAAGCATAGTACAGAATTGTGCGGCCTCTACTGCCTTTGGTCAAATTGGGGTATAGGCGAAAACACATTTTTTTCTTGTTAGTTTGTTCCTACAATCTCCTTATACTCTAGCTTCGTTACCTCTCTTCTCCTACCTCTTCACACTCTCAAGCACTCTCCTCAACCATCCTTACCACCTCATCGCCTCCAACATCATTTCCCAGTACTCTACCCACAACTCCGCCACTTGTGCCTTCCTCCCCCTACCTGTTCCTCAACCGCCTGGGCCTGCGCCGTGCGCTATCCCAGGCTCAACACTTCCTTATTCTCTACCGCTACACACCAAATTCTCTCTTCCTACTCTTTCAGCGCATTTTCGCCAGTACAACTCCTCCTTCGGCAAGCTGTTCTGGAACCGGTTTTCTCGGTTTTCTCGAAACTGGCATGGGCGATATTAAAACGGCCCTTCTCTTCCTTACTGCCTTAAACTAACTTAAACTTAAGAAATGTATATCGCATTAATTATTCACACACTACAACGCTCTCGTGATCCCACTCCTTCCACCTTTCGTCCTTCTCGCGTGTCCTCGTTCACTTTTTCCTGCTTTCTTTTCGCACAGCCAGCGCCAGTATCCTCTATATTGGTACTGTATTACACCATACTTTTCGGCTAATTAGGATGCCAAGAAATGCTGATCCTTTATCCTGCTACGTCTATCATGGAAACTGCGAGCAGCCATATAACCGCTCTAGTGTGGCGACGGGATATGAACTGGTGCTTTTTATCTTCTTCCGCTCCTACTACACAGGAATGTTCTTCGAAATTTCTACGATACAGTTCCACTTAAACTTGCCCTTCTTTGATCTGATCCGCGCTAGCCTTTCGATTCTTACCACACGACCGTGGCTTGCGACGCCATGCCTCGTAATCAAGTATCGTCAGGGCGTCCACTCTGCGCTGCCATAATGGCTACTTCCATTCCTGGTATTATGATATGATGAGGTTAGTTACGGTTGTTATTGCTGTTACTTCTCTAATTATTATTTTTTTCTCGTCGCTGAAGTGACTCAGCCCATCCTCGGCGCTGACTTTTTGTTCCCGATTTCAAGCTTATTGGTTAGACCTTTTTAATCGTATAGGGCGTTCAGTACGTTGATCCTTGCTCTTTTACTCTCACGGTCATAGGTTTCAGAGCTTAAGGGGCATTTCCGCGTATCGCCCCTGCTTTTTCCGATAGTGATTCTCCGCTTCCTTTCTATTTATGCAGGAAGTTAGAAAAATAAGGTGTAACAATGTGTACATCCTTGATCATCTTCAGGACCATACCCCTTCTTAATGCATTACTGTGGGACTATCAGTACTATATCACTTATTATGATGCCATACTGGTTCCCACCCACTCAATTTTGCTCGAGCTCGGCCGCTCCCTGCCTTATAAAACTTACAAAATGGCCCGCCAAGGCGAGTTGCATTATATCACATATTATGTTGCGAACTGGCATTATATACTCTTTAATATTTGTGCGCCCTTTCCAAGAGTTGTTTGGTCTTCTCCCTCGCTTACACATTTATTGTTCTCCACTAAGTAGCACCACGGGTCCAGATTGGAACCCTGTTGCTGGTGATTTTAGGCTTTGAATTCTGCCACAACTCACCGATAGAACTCCTGACCGCATATAACAACTTTCATCTTCCCACCTGTGCTGGCAACCACCATTTTTTCTTCTTTTTGAACTTAATTCGAGTCCCGCTGCCATCACATCAGAGATCCCGGTAGCCCGGGATGACGTCCACAAGACAGCTGTAATCACCCCCTTTGGCCTTTGAGTATACAAGAATGCCATTCGGTTTGAAAAATATGCAGCTCCAGTCCTTCTCAGAGGTTTCATCGATTCTAGCCTCCGGCCTTCCGTTTTGCGCTTGGGGCATATATTAGATGATCTTTTGCGCGTCTTCGCTCTTCCTGATAGAAACATTATTGGATCACCTACGTTGCCGTTTTTTGTGCTTAGTTGGATGATGCATCGGGTAATAATCGTCTCAATCCTACCAAGTGCGTACTTCGCGCGCTGATTTCTTCTCTTCATTCCTGGGTCACACCTCAGTCTGTCAGTCTAGTAGTTAATTTTGCCCCTTGTAGACTGTGTTCGCCGCTATCGAGCCTTCTTTCCTCTTCCCCAAAATCAAAAGCAACTTCGGGCAAATATCTAGCGCGATTTATCAACCCTTATACCACTAGATTTTCGAATTATCTAGCGCAGCCCCCCCTCCCTTATTGTGCTCCGCTTTAACTTCGCTAATTAAACATTCTTTTCGTCCTAAACAGCGATAATATTTATCTTCTGTTGGCGAGCACCACTAAAACTCGCAGCTGGTCCTAGCAGCAGAGGTCTGCTTTTGAGTGCTTTCAAAGAACCCGCCTCTCGCCACTCTTTTTTTTTAGTTAATTTTCCCCACGAGTACCGCACCAGCATAGAGAACATTTGCCGGATAGATTGCCTCCGATTCGTGCTGTTTGGATGCCGGCTTTTGCTTCAGCAAGTTCCAAAAGTGCGAATGGTGCCCACTTGCCCTTCCTTTCACCCGCCAAGCTGCAAACCCGCCTGAAAACTAAGTTTTAGTTATATGCTTTTTTGACCGGATATGCTTGCCTATGTACCGCTGTTCGCCATTTTCTGTAATACTTTTGGAAAGACGTTTAGTTGGAAATTTTCCACATCTCGACCGACCACAAAAGCGATCACTTTGCAATGGGCTTCACTCGGCATGAACGTCACTGCGCCCCTTCGTGAAGCTCGTCATACTTTTAATTCGTTTCCCAGTTACGACATGACATACGTCACATCTCCGTGAGTGGTATAATTTCACCGCGGAATGCTACTTTCTCGGATTGAAGATTAACGCTCTTTCCCCATTCTTGAGCATTGGATTTACGCGTAAGCCATGCCAACGTGCCAGGAGCAAGACCAATATCGATCCTTCAGCAGGACTCTTCTCGTGACAGCGCAGTGGCCTTCCTCAATCTTCCGGCAATAGGAGAAGAGACTCTTGTTTGACATTTCAACAGCCACCCTCCCCTTCGTTCCACACATTTCTCTGTGCGAAAGGCAGCAGTCTTCTGCTATCTCACTACTCGTTTACACGCCTGGCGTTCGCGGCTTTCACCTAGCAAACCTGTAACTCTCGTTGCAATTTTCTGTTTGGTGCCTAAAGTTAACGCCGACGTAGCGAACTGGTTCCGCGCCTGTATGGCCTTGTCAACGTTCTAATGTGCAAAGACATACTAAAGCTCCCTTAATGGGCACTTCTTGGCCTCCTGTAAACGGTATTGAGAGAAGTCCACATCGACATTTGTTGGATCCTCCCCACCTTTCATGGCAAAGCGATACTATATCTTCACCTGTATTTGAATACGATTATCACTCGTGGACGGTAAGCTCAACTATTCCCACTTATCTCTGTTGCTACAGCTGAAATCTATTGCTAAGCTTTCTTGTCCCATGGATCTCTCGGTTTGGCAGTTTCCTCTCTCGGGCACAAGCTAGTTAATCAATATGTCTGTTTGTGAATTCCTTAATTTCGTAAATTTTGATTCTTGCATGTTCTGTTTCTTGAGAAGATCATACAACCAGTTGCCCACCTATCTCCTCTCATTTTTCTATTCGTAACGGATTTGTGAAAGGTTTCACCGTCAGCTAATGGCTTCTCTCATGGCACACCCAACAACCAGAACATGGACGCGATAAGCTCTTCCCTTAATTGGTTATTGATATATTTTTGTATCTATAAACACCACTGACTCTAATGAATGACCTTTTCAGTGTATGAGCTTCCGATACTCGTTTTATTGGCTCGACTCTACTCCGTATCTGCCGGGCGAGTGTCGTCTCCAATCTTTCCTCTCCTGCTACAATGCTGGATCCCAACCGTATACCTCACCCGTTGTCTTTGAAAACGCTGTTGCCCGTCGGACCTGAACCTGCTCGACTCCATCTGTAATTTAAATAATAAAAAGGCATTGAATGGATCTTCTCTTCTGTTGTTAAGCCAAGATTGAGATGAGGCATGCCTCACACCGTTCTTCCCTCCAACTCAAAGAAGTCGAGGTCCCTTCCCGTGGTTACTTCGGAAGGTAGAGAGAAGTTCTTCAACAATAAGTTACAGCTTCCTACTCTGTACCGTACGTATTATTATATCGAATCGATCGTTTCTGGTTCAACCGTGCCTTGATGCAATCCTTCCTGCACGTCTCAAGATTCGGAAACTTGTTTCCAAAACCTAAGTTCTGATTTCCTTTGCTTATACGTCATTCTTCACGTTTTACTCCCTTTTTACCAATCTCCACCTCCCTCACTTCCTTTCCCCACCTCTAGTTTCTCCCTCTATTCTCCCCTCTGACTCTTCACAGTCTCCACCACTTTCCCTTCCTCTGGAACCCAGATCCTCTTCGCTTTTCCTCCCCTCTCCCTCTCCCTCTCATCGACTCCTCGTTGCCCCTCCCATTTCCACCATTCTTGTTGTGCCTGCCATGCCTTCCACAGTGTCGTACTGTCCATCAGATGGCCACTTCCCTCTCGCTATGTTCCTCCTCCGCCGCCCATCCTCCTTCGTCCACGACTCCGCACCTCCAACACCAGCTTCCTCGTTCTCGCCTCCTCCTGGTTTGCAACCGCTCCTTGCGTCTTAGAATCATACAGCTCTTCTGGCGAGCCAGAGGCCTCAAAGCGGCCGGTCTCACTCGCTTTACTTCGATATAGAGGCGCGCAAAAAGCGCTCAGTTTCTCGCAGGGCTGGTATTGTCGGGAAATAAGATATTACTCTCTAAATTTGGATACAGTGGAACAGAAGACATCTACAAGAGCCTGAAAACTACAGAGCGTGACACCACAAGTTACCAGAAAGCATAAGGTTAGAGTCCGAACACCGCTCCGGTTATGTTCTGTAAGAATTTAATAATATGGTTGTGTTTCTGGAACTAAGCTCGAGCCCACCAAGCCGCCGAATTTAATTCACTTTTAATAATCCAACATGCCACGTATACTTCCTTTTTCTTAGAGAATGAAGTCGACAACAATAATAACCTCAGCAACACTTACTACATACATTATCATGTAAAATAACGAACGGCAAATTGTGAATTGGCCTAATTAAATAATTAAACCCAAAATAACAAGGTGATGTTTTGGAGAATAAGCGCCATGACCTAATTATTAAGTTTAAGAGTTTCTTAGTTTAGTAGTGGCAAAGTTAGGCGAACTTTTAGAATAGTTCTTGGAGCTTACGTAAAGTCTGACTATGTCGAGAAATTACCTTTGCAACGATACATAAAACGGCATCATAGTAATTCTTCTTACGCGAACATGCTGAGATGACGAATAGTCGTAGATCAAAAAAAAGTAATAAAAATACGATATCAGTGAGGAAGTGATATAGTGAAAGTGTGTTCATGCATGCCAGTTTTGTAAAGTATTTCGCATATTTTAGAGTAAGCTTACATTAGCAGTTCATAGCAATTAGCCAAACTTATGTGGATCAGAAGGCTTAGTAGAAGTAAGGAGGAAACTAGTAAGAATTAAGTAGCGCATGTCATCTTTATAGTATAATGTTGGCGAAATAACAGCTCTCTGGGATAGGACCGGTTTTTTTTTTCCACACATACAAACCCTAGCGGACGCGTATAATCAGCTTTAATCAATAAGTCCAGTTTTTCGATGAGCTAAACTGTAACTTATGGCTTGTACATTTGATAGTAGTTGCCAGAGGTGAACAGCCAGAGTTTCCCAAAAAAATTTTCTAGAATCAGAAAACTTTACACAATGCTTTTTCAGACGAATTAGAGAAATTAGAATCGATCGCATAGATCAATAAAGGTGTTATTTACTTATTATCAAACCTCCCCCTAGCGAGTAACGTTACACTAGCCAATTGGTCAGTGTATTGTAAATGCTTACAATCTGGTATTAGGGTGATATTATGTGCAGAGGTGAACAGCAGCGTAAAACTTCTACCCAAAATGATATTATTAGAAATAGAATAACTTTATACAAAACGATATCTTAGACCGATTTAATATAGTAAATAGAGGTGCCTAGATCTAGGTATTACGATTATAATCTAACGCCGAGTCGGACAGTAGAACTTATGAACATAGCAGTTTGATAAGGCTTAAAGGCCTGGTGTGATTTAGTTTTAGCGCAGACTAGGTGAAGCAGCACCAAATCTCTCTCTACTCTCTCTCTCTCTCTCTCATCTCCTCTCTCTTCTCTCTGCTCTCTCTTCTCCTTCTTCTCTTCTCATCTCTCTCTCCCTTCTCTCATTCTCTCTCGCCAGTCAGAGAAGTTACAATAACCTAGGCAATTTTGTTGTATATGTATATTGTTGCCTGTGTGAGATCATACAAAATTGTAATGACTGCTTTAGGCCAAATGTATATCGCGAGATCCGTTCCTTTTCCTGCTTGTGTTAGCATTATACATTAAAACAGCCTCTCTTCAAAACTAATTTAATCGGATTAAGTATTACTTACTCCACATAAGCTTAATTCATATTCTGTTAGGAATTCTTCCTGCGAATTCTATGGATTCTATATGTGGAGTATACAAGTTATGATAATAAACTAGCAAATATGACTTGCTTTATGCACAATGGTATACTCCAAAGTATGACCTTTTTCCTGCCCTGAGTGTATGCATTTATACAAAAACATCTCTCTCAAACTTTAAATGATCTATTGTCTACTACTCCACTATTAAGCTTCAATATTCTGTAGAATCTTCCTTGCAGATATGATTATATTGGTTAATAGTTAATTTAACTTAGGCAATGCTCTTTATGCAAATGATAATTACCAAGGAGATCCTTATTCTTCCTCTTAGTGTATGCAATATACATATAAATACAGCCTCTCTCAAAGCTAATAATCATTTGTACTACTACTCCACATAACTTCATGTTCGTTGTAGGAATTCTTCCTGCAGAATATGATTCATATGGGAAATAGTAATAATATTGTTTTAGGAAGATTTCTAATTCTTTGTTTTTGTTTTTTGTTTAGGAAAGGGTCCAACCCTCACTTGTAAATTAAGAAGTAGGAAAATAAAATTGTAAGAAAACAATTTAACTTCTCAATCAACATTAAAGAAGCGGTCCTAAGCCACCCAGCTTCAATATATTAATATATATAGATATATATTATAGATATATAATATACTATTATATATATATTATATATATATTAATAAATATTATTATATTATCAATTTATAATTAATATAATTATAGTTATGTATATTTACTTTATTATATATAATTATATTAATTTATATTAATATATATATATATACTTATATATATATAAATGATAAATAAATATATATATAATATATATAAATATATATAATATTATATATTATATATATATATAATATATATTATATAATACTTATATTAATATATAATATACTATATATATAATATATCTATTATATATAAAATTAAGATTATATATATATCGATATTATTGACTAAGCCAAATTGGTGTGGTTTTTAGTACAGTAATTTGACAAGCCTAGGGTGCCTTTGTGTATTTGAATAATGAGCGAGTTATTTAGTGGGTTGCACTAGCGACAGTCTCGAAGGCCCATGTGGCGCTTTCTTACTGTCTCTAGTATACCTATTGTATTTACCGCCACAGAATTTCATAGTACACGTTTCAATTCTTTGTCACCGATGTCTACGCGAGGATGTCTAGTTTTATGGGACATTGAACCTCGCTGGAAACGAACAAACCATAATCAAAAAAATGTCGAAAGAAGACCCCACCTCATTTTTTAGTGAAATTTCAAGAAAGCCATAGAAAAATATATCATCCCATTCGACATCGCATGTTTGAGCGCGTTTCGCCCATTGTTATTGGTACCATTAATGATAGGAGAAAATTAACAGTCGTTAAATGAAAAACTATTTGTTTGCCTATCACTTGTAATTCTGATAAACCTTTGGACATGAATATCAGACATGCTAAGTGAGTTTGCACAAAACATAAATGATCCTAAATCTTTAGATACGCTCCAAAAGAAAAAAAAAACTTCTGGTTACCAGATTTCAAGTCATAGCCTATCCTAAAATATACAGGTTCACAAGATCCATATATATATATAATAAATATATCATATATATATATATATATATATATATATATACTAATATATATATACTATATATATATATTATATTATATATCTATAAATATATATATAATATTATATATATATATATCAGGCTTGGTAAGTACATTTTGTCAAGTACAAGTACTCTACGAAATGTTCAAGACACAAAGTACAAGTACTCTTAGATTTGTTTCTAAGCTACAAGTCCAGACAAGTACATTGGTATCAAGTACAAGACTTATAAAACTTGCATATATATATACTTATTAAGTATATAATATATAATAATATATATATAATATATTAAATATATAATATAATATATATATATATATATATAATATATATATATATATATATATATATATATACTATAATAATATATATATATATAATATATATACACCGGTATATTTGTATTTGATTCTCATAGTGGTTATGTTCTTGTTAACTTGGGCTCATGGCATATCTATGTTATGAGAACCCAATTGTGCAAGGGTTTTGTGACCCTCCGACCCCCCGCACGTGATGTGCATTTATGCATTCGTGCTAATAGCATTTACCACAGTGCACTTTCTTCAACCTTCTTCTTTCCCCCTCATTTCATAAATTTTCCATTCTTCCAATCCACCCTCTTTTCACAGACATCCTTACTACTCATATTCCTATGGGTGGGGGTAGGGAGAAAAATTGGCCCACATCGTATGTCCGCGTAGTTCGTCAGGAGGACTAAGGGACGGTGATATTGGAGTTGGCTGCCTACACCAATCTATTTCTTGCCGAGATGCTCTAATGCAGGGCCGGGGAGAGGTCGTGATCGCCGAAACGGCCTTTCTATCTTTACGGCGATAGACTGTATGAATCGTTATAGGGTACATGAATGTCAACAGGAAATAAATGTTGAGGTAGGAAGGGAGAGAGTGACATGTGACTGTATTAAAAGGGCAAATATGATTTGCTCGCTGTGACGAAACAAAGATGATGGAAGAAATGAAAAGAGAAATTGAATTGAGAAGTGTGGGTGAAAGTGATGAGGTGCTGTGTGGAAATGATGAGAGGAAGAGAAGAGTTGCATTTTCAATGTTGTTTTCATTAAAGGAAATCAGTTTCGACCTTTCGATCGTGTAGTCTAGAATTCTAATGCGTTAATTTAATTTTGAAAAAGGTCAAGGTTAGTGTGGTTGTGACGTATGTTCCATCTGAGGAAAACGTGACAGAGAGTACGAATTTTTTGATTGGGAATAATCTGAATGAGTTCTGGATGGGAGTGAGTAGAGCTTCAGATTGAATAGATTTGGGGGACCTGAATGGGTGGATATATATTGGATAGGTGTATCAAAAAGGAGATGGATATAACAGTGGTGTTGGGTGCGGGAGAAAAATGGAAAAGGTAGAATTCCATTTTCTGTGAAGATGAGAGATTTTAGTGTGTAAGAATACTTTCTTTAAACACAAAGAAGGAGTATCCCACTAAGTATACTTAGAGTTGATGTATTAGTAGAGATGTATCGAATCTTCTGAAAAAAGTCTTAGATTCGATTCTTAGTTCGAATAAATTCGGTGAAGACAAAGACATGGACTGATGAGTTGAAGTATTAGTAGTGGTGGTAGATGTTAAAGTCAGTATAGGGGTGTTAGCCCTTAAGGGATATGGGATTATCGGCTATTCATTCATTGTTGTTCTAGTTAACAATTAACGTTAGCTTGCGGGCTTTGGTATGCGGTAGGGTGGATTACGATATGAGTGCATAGTTTTATGGTAAAATTAAGACGTATGAAGGTGTATATGCAGCGCAAGAGCAATAAGCACGAGTGTAAAGTATGTAAGAGCGCTTTCAAGTAAATAAGCAGTTGAATGTGAACAAGTTATACTGAACAAATCTGGCGGGACCAAATTGAGGAAAGCAAATTGTTAAGTTTTAGTGAAAAGGACACGTATTGTATGTGCCCTAAAAGTAAGGAAAGTAAGAATGTTAACAAGTTGAATTGTGAAATGAGATGGTAATGAAAGCCGGTAAGAAGTACAAAAGAAGCGTGTGAAGTTTCACTAAAAGCAAATGATGAAAGACTTTCAAAAGAAAGATGGCTAGGATAGTATATAAGGCAGGAAAAAAAGAGACAAAACGTGTATATCCGTAGGATAAAACAAAAGTTAACATGAACAGTTTTGAAGGAGGAGGAATGGGGACTTACAAGGGAAAGGAAGCTCTTCTGGAAGGAAGCGCGAAAAGCGTTAAGAATGAAATAAGGGGAATCTGTTAGAATAAATGAATAGGATGGTGCTTTTGTATTGATGAAATGGGTGTGAGAGAGAGGAGTGTGGAAAGAACACACTTCGAAAATCTGACCAATTATAACAGTAATGAAATGGTGTTACAGTGAGTGTGTGTTGGATTGTTGGTGCAGGAAGGAAAGGTATTTTGGGATGAGGTTCATTAGTAAGGAGGAGCGGGTAATGGGTAGAGTAAAAGTTGAAGAAATGGTAAATCATCCTGCCGGTATAGATTAAATTACTGTGAAAATGATCAAGAATGAGGCAAGATGGTGAATTGATTGGATTGGAAGTTGTGTTAATAAACGTTTATAGAGGTATAGTTCAATGGGATGGAGGAGACAGAGAGGGTTAATAGTAGCCCTTATAATAAGGTAAAGGGAAAGATAAGAGGAAACGTGTAGAAAATTATTAGTGCGAAAAGATTATTTAGTGTTGTAGGGAATATATATGATATTTTTTTTCTCGAAAGAGTGCGTCGAGTCACTGAAGAACTGATTGGTGTGAAGAACAAGTGGCGTTTAGGAGTGGTAGAGATGTGATGCGATTCAAATCTTACATGAAACAAAGGATTGAAGAAATGAGTGAGAAGAAGAATTAAATTGTATTAGGTTTTATGGATTGTGCAACGAGCGTATGTTAGAGTAATAGGGAAGGTTAATGCAAGTGGTTAGTGAATATGATTGTTTGGTAGTACGCTTCTGAATGGAATCAAAAAATGTTTATGACGATAGTGAAGCGTGTGTAAGAATAAGATTGGTTTAGTATTAATTGGTTTAGAATTAACAGCGGAGTAAGACAGAGGTGTGTTTATGTCTCCCTTGGGTTATTAAAGAATTCGATGGTGGGGGATGGCCAGGAAAATGGGTGTTAGAATGTGGAGAATGGAGAAGATGAGTGGAGGGTTGCCCTACCTATTTATATGCGATGATTTGGTTCTGTGTGGCGAATCTGAAGAGAGTTGAGAGGATTGTAGAGAGATTTGGCAGGGTGTGTAGAAACGAGGGCTTGAAAGTTAACCGTGTATAAGACTAGTGAAGGTGTTATGCGTTTGAGTGGAGGACATCCTCAGGTGAAGTTTTTATGTCGAGATGGTGAGCAGCATCGGTAACAAGTGTCTGAGTTTAATACTTAGGAAGGATATAGTTGGATGAGAAGGGAACGGACGATGCAGAAAGTAGTAGGAAAGTATGTGAATTGCAGGAAGGTGGTGGTGCAATTTAATCGTTGGTGAATTTAAAGGACTAAGTCTGGAGTGCTAGGTTTACAATCGAGGGTATGTTGTTACTGTGTATATGTATATAGTGAACATCCCTAATAAAAATATAGAATCTAAAGTTCAATTGTGTTCAGAAATCTAGGGGATGTCTAGGGTAAAGAATTGATTAAAGAAGGGGAATGAATCTATTAGAGAGTTTCGGATACGTGTGGTGTGAAGAAAGGAGGTAAATGAAGCAATAAATGAACATGTTATGGTTGAGTATGGTTTGGTCATAATGGAACATTGATCCATATGATTAGTCGGGTTGGGCTTTGCGAAATGCCTATGGCGTAAGTGGTTGAAAGTCGACGGCAGGCCGTCCAGACATCACCTCAGGGATACCGAAAAGAAAAAGTGGATTGAGTCAGTAAACGATAATGTTTGAAGGAGAGAAATCTTGAGATTTGGAGAGGCGAGAAGAAAGTGATAAAAATTATAAACAGGATCCGGCGGGGGATTGTAAGGGGTATGGTTGTGGACCCACCTGGTCCAAAGGATGAACCCTTTACATGACGGATTCTACCATAGTATGGGGGGATCTCCATCCGTCTGTCCCATGAAAGCTTTAGCGGGTGGTATTTCTGGAACTGCGATAGGTAGTTCCCACTACATAATGTTACTGAGGGGCCGGTTAAGGCTGGGCTGTTCTCTTCGACTTGTGTCATTTTCTTTCTACTGCTTATTCCTTTTCGATGAGCTCGCCGGCGCACTCTCCAATTCTAGATAGTTAGACGAAGAGAAAGATTAGAAGAAGAAAGGAAGAAAATATTATATATTATATTATTATATATAATATATGTAATATATATAATATATAATATATTATTATATATATATATATATATAATATATATATTATATTTATATATTATAATAGAAGGCTTAATAGGTATAGTTAGATATAGATAATATATATATATATCATCGTCGTAATCACATCATCAATCATCATCATCTCAATCATCATCATCATCTATTCATCCTTCCTTCTCCACCTTCTCTCACCCAAGACTGGGAGTTAAGGTGTAACCGCGTAACTATGCACAGAAAACAGGTTATGTCTAGTAGTTAGCCAGCTTCACGAGCCATAATGACCCGTATTAATCTATGAAATGAACTTTACAATTTTAACTGACTATCACAACTCTCACCTAGAGCTTCACTGGAGCCGTCAACGGACTCCCTCACTATGGCATCTCGTCAATGTGGGGTTTCATCCCTTGTCCCCAGGTGGGTTGCAACCATACCCCCTCACAACCGGGGTTAATCCACTCCTATTATGCACCTTTATTCTCGACTCTCCCTGCCAAACTCACATTTTCTTCTCCTCCAGCATTCCTGTTTACTAGAACTCAATTCTTTCTTCGGTCTTCCAGCCGTTTGATTTCCACCACACTCACCACGCCACTATACATCGTTTAACCAACCGACTATTGTCCATCTTTTCCACATGACCCAAACCATCCATACGTTCGGTTATTATTACTCCTCTTAGCTCCCATTTCTTGTACACCACACAACTCTCTAATAGTTCCTGATTCCCAAATTTATACAATTCTTGTCTACAACCCCTAACCCCATGCGTAAGATTGAGACACATCTGAACAATAATTTGAACGTTCTCAGATCAATAAATATGATTCCATGAACATAGTCTTCATAACTTACTCATACAATTGCACATGGTAACATAACAGACCCTTCATAGTAAGACCCGTAGCGCACTCAAGACTTAGTTCCCCCTTTACATCCACCAAGCAATTAATTGCACTTGCACCAGCCACCTTCCTGCATTCACAAATTTCCTACTACACCGCCATCATCCATTTCCTTTTCATCCAACATATATCTTAAAATATTTAAACCCAACACCTTTCTCAGTTGCTACTTCACCATCTAACATAACTTCACACCGAGGGATTGTCCTCACTCACAGCCATAACCTTTACTCTATCTACGTTTACTTTCCAAACCCCGCTCCTTTTACACAACTATTCCCTACAATCCTCTCAAAAGCTCTTCTTCAGATTCGTCCACACAAAACCAAATCATTCCGCATATAATAAGGTAGGGCACTGTCCACTCTCTTCCATTCTCCATCATTATTCTAACACCATTTACTGCCAGCCCCCTACCACTCCTTCTAATTCTTTCATAACCCCATCCATATAACAAATTGAATAACAAAGAGACATAACACATCCTCCGCTATTAATATTAACTTTTATGATACTATATTAAACCATCACTTTCGAACTATCTATTATAATTTTAACCACGCATCATACTATTCCATACATTAAGCTTTTTGACTCCATTCAGAAGGCTTACCTCTCAACAATATATTTATGACGAAAACACAAATTCCTACTAGAGCTTTCCCTATTATTTCCTATCCACGCCTTGTTGCAAAAACCATTATAAACTGTAAACTATCAATCTATTCTTCCCTCTCATATATCCCCTAATTCATTTGTTCCAATGTATAAGACAATTGATCCACACATCCTTCATACCCACTACCTAAAGACCGCACTCTTGTTCTCACCATCATTCTTTCAGTCCCTCGACGTCGCATCCCCTTTCGACACACGTAATCACCAGTCATCTATATTCCTTTTCCCTATCATAACACTTCACATACTCTAACTATATCATTACCTCACTATATCTTACAGCTACCTTATCCCTCTACCCCTACTATAATGCGTCATCTCTCTCTTCACTATGTAATTGCCGCTTCTCTCACCAATTCCCCTCTTTGACTAACCTATACCCTCCATACACTACGATTTTGTTCTATCACACTTTCCTACAATTCTCCATTCCAATCACCACTTTCGCTCTTTTACTTTAGTACTTTTAGCTGGTCCATTGTACTGACACAAAACTTATTCTTTTTCATTTCTCTTTTCACTATGCGTGTTACATCATACTTCTACTCTATACTTCTCTAAATACTCTTCTTTTGACACGGTCTGGCGTCACTACACAAATTTCGTCCATCTCATGGTAATATTTACAAAAGAACCTCGATTTTCCTGAAAAACATCTATTCGAGATAAGAATTGGTTCTCCCTAGGAATTTAGAATTGACTCCAACTTTTTCTGAAACTATTACTTCTCCAGTCAAAACATTTTATAAGACCAAATTCCGCATCGCAGATACATTACTACAACTAAGATATTCCTTCAAGCATAGTGGCCGTAGGTTTGGCGTTGTCTGCGTGCCGAAGCTACGAGCTCACCTAACATATTTCTTGCATCGCTAATATGTTAATTCTTAAATTATCGCACTTTGTACAGTTTCTTAAATGTATATTGTATGCTGGTCGAGTAACAACATCATCTCATTGTGTAAACTATTTATATATAGTGAATAATAAACTTCCTTTCCTTTAGCGCATCTCCTCTAGCTAATCTCTCTCTCTCATCATCTTCACTCAACGTGCGTCTCTCTGGTCGCAGCGAGCCACCTTATTAAATCTAGAAAGACAATACTCCGTAGTCCTTTCTCTCCATACGCATTTGCGCTGAGTTTAATGGCTTTCTTTAGAACTCTAGCACCATTACTTCACCCTCCCTCATTCACTCTCAATGCCTTCTCCTATCAGGATAAACACTCCCTCTTATGCAGGATACGTGAATTTTGCATATATTTGTCCTCCACAACGTAGGAACCCGTTCTTCAGTTTTACGATTCATTTATGTCTAATGATGCGAATTCTTATAAACATGTAATTCTGCTCTCTTAACAGTTTCCTTCAATTAACCTTGATCACAGATTTTTTCTTGTCACTTCTACTTCCATCATCTTCCTCTTCAGTTGTTTTTGCCCTTCTTTTCTCATTAAAATTTTAAAATTCATACTCTGTATTTTTTAATCATCCTCTCTATTCATTATTCTTTCAATCTCTTACTAATGGTCAAAAGTAGTCTTTCTCTTTACCTCTCTCTACTACTACTGCGTTCTCGTCGTCCATCTTACTCATGAAAATTGTTCTTCCCCATAGGCCTCTACTTCTCTTCTCTTCTTCTCATCTCTCTCATATTATATTATATTATATTATTATCATTTATAATATATATTATATATATATATAGTATATATATATTAATATATATAATATATAGTTAATAGTAATTTATGATATATATATATTAAAACTTGTATTTAATTATTATTATAATATATAATATATATTTTTATATATATATAGATATATATATGATATATATTAGATAATATATATTATATATTATAATATAATTAATATATAATATTTATAATAATGATAACATATACGTGTTCTGATTAGAGACAGAGATGGAAATTTTGATACTCTAAGAGGAGGAGTACAGTTTATATCGAAACACTCCCGAAAATAATTTCAATTATTTTGCGCATCAGAAATTTTAATATAAAGATATTTATTGTGGGCAGTGTTTATTACCTAATAAACAAAGAGTACTTGCAAGTTTACCTTGCAAAATATATTATACTCAATAGGACTAAGGTGAGTATAGATCAAAGGACAAGACTCAAACTGAAGGGTTAAAAGAAATGAGATCAAAAAGACAAAAGTGTACTAGGGTACTAATACCCTGTATAAACCACGCAATAAAATGAATTAATGGCAGGCTGGGCACGGGCTCTCACCTAATCTCTCTTTTTTACTTGCTACCCAAGGACTAATTGAGATAACAAGTAACACTATATAAAATTAACTATTAATAATGTTATAATTATTATAATTAAATATAATAAATTAATTATAATATTAATTTAATAAATTAATATAATATTGATAAATATAATATTATAATAAATTATATAATAAATTATATATATATATAATTATATATATAATATATATATATGGCTAATTATATTATAATATATTAATTATATATAATTTTATTATAATATTATGAATTATTATTATTTATATATATAATATATTTTTTATTTTATAGATTTGATTCTCATATTAATTATTATATATAATGTATATAATCTGAAAAGTATTATATATATATATATGTATTATTTTTTATATAGGTGAAATTAATATAGGAAATAATACAAGATGTTCAATGCAATAGGGTAGGACATATTTATTCCGTTGTATATAGTATTTTTATATATACTATACTAGTTTATAAACGTTATATTTTCTTATATATTATTATATATTTAATAAATAGTCATTTAAGATTATTAATGTAGATACTCTGACTCTCAGTACATTAGTAATATAACGTAAATATTTTTTAAGGAACCTAAGGAATACTTTTAAAATTAGTTATAGGCAAGGGTTTCCCATGAGATTGCTAATATTAGTTAGGCGTATATTGAATTATTAAGCATATTAATAATTGTTAGTACTTATACTCTCATCATATAATATAAGCGATACTTAGTAATATAATATGAGGATATTAAATATTTATATTTTTATATAATGAATTAAGTTATTAAATTAAAAGATATATATTTAATATAATGTAATAATTAGGATGGGAGCTGTAAATCGTATAGATTAGATATATATTGAGTTTGTACGGCCTATAATATATAGATATTAATATATAATATATATAATAAGGAGATATATATATATATTACTAATATTATAGCAATAGGTGATCATTTTTACTCTTTCAAGCTAATGATAATTTTTCTTTCCTGTCAGTTTTACATTCCTATTAGATAGGAGCCTTATAAATAACTAAAATCACTTTCTTTCCTCATAATCCACTAAGGTTATTTTAGGCCTCGATATGATACTAGTTTAGTTATGGCCTTATTCTATGCTGGTCATCAATTCTTAATTAGGCTAGAGCTGAGACAAGTGTTCCAGTAATAAGTCGATATTATATATTAGGAAATTATATGCGAAAAATTCTTACCTTCTCTCATTATAATTACAATACTTTGCTATTATAATATTTCATTATTCATACTAGAAGATATCGATTATATATTGGCTAAGGTGATTTAACTTGACTTATCTGATACGTAAGACTAAAGCTGGCTTATATTTTTCATATACAATAATAAGTATAGATATAAAGTGACGTTTATATACTCAACTCAACTCTCTTCCTTCCTTTCAATGTTTGATTTATTTTTCGGAATACTTTGTTGGAACTGGCCGCGTGCGGTGCGGCATTCCAAAAAACCGGTCACGAGCGACACCGCCACCAGCAACTCTTTCATCTTCTAGCAACTTGAAATCGTGGTACTTTTATCTCTACTTTCCTCTCCCTTGCATCGGCCATATCTCCAGGTCGCTCTTTATTTCTTTGGAATTGCGATCTCGTACTCTCACTCAGGATTTTCTCGTCCAGTGCCGTACGGAAAGCCTACCAGACTGCTAAGCTATATTACTATCTTCGGTATTACTATAATTCTTAATACTCACTCAAATTTATAATAATTCATTATTGGGTTAAATTAATTTCAGGACCTCCGTAACAATCAATTGTTCTTTTTTAACACTAATCTTTTAATAAAGATTTCCAAATGATCTTGTTTTTTGTTTATTCCTGTCTGAGAGTTTGAAGATCTTGATACCTGATTGTTCTCTAGGTTTCGTGCTTACGGTAACTTCTTAAATTACTAATTATTTAATATGACTTAATAACAACCTTTCTTATCACAGCTCCAGCAATAATTACTCGGTTTTCACACCTGCAAGGTAACTCATTGTATAGCTTAGTTGGTTTAACATTTATAAACATAACTCACTTATGATTCACAGACTACGATAAATCTACCCACAGAATAGGCTATTTACGGAGAGGGTGTCAGGCTACTAATGGATCCTGGTTGCTAGACGTACTCGCCCTTAATACATCTTTACGACTTAAAAGCTCTTTTCACTTCACAGTGGAAAACACTTAAATGGTTTTTACTATCCCTGTGATAGTGTCTCTTAACTCAGAGTATGTTGAGCATACTATCTCAACTATTCTTACATATTCACTACACGTGTTAGATAAGATCATCTGTGTTATAAATCATCACGTACCAAGAATCAGCTCTAGTATGGTTTTCACCCATCTGCGCTCTACGTATGAGCGCATCGTAGATAATGATGTCTAACGCAATTTCCGTCATTTATATCATCTCTATATTCTATCCCAATATTGCATAATAAAAATGGTTTTTCAAACCGTCCGGGTCGATGTTGGTGTGATTCTAAGTTATTGCGCTTGCTATATAATAGAATATTACTTCATACGGAAGGAGAGATATAATAGTGATAATGATATTCACCTGTGTGGAATTGAATGTGGGTTTTTAAATTCTGTTTCTTGATTAATGAATTTTTCTCTACTCAAGTAGGAACACTTAAATGCTTTTCGCCTGTGTGAGTTAACGAATGTGGGGCTTTAAATCCTAGGTTGTCGATTAAAATTTTTTATCACAGTGGATAGAGATCACTGTTGAGATGCGTTTTCAACCTCTGTATGCGAGGTATACCGGAGAGAGATGGCAGTTTATTAATATAAATGACCTGATATGATTAAAACTATGTTCATCGATCAGACAGACTCTCTGACACACTTACTCTCCATATGCTCTTTCACGTCTGTGGGTTCGGAGATGTTGCACCTCTCTACTTCTCCTGGTTTATGATATTAAAACTTTATCACATAGAACACTTAAAGCATTTCACCTCATGTGGGGTTCTGTGAGTATTTCATACTTATAACTATATTCTTTATATCTACAAACATCTAATTAGCTCACAATTAGGCTGAGTGCACTCTGGATTGCTCTTTTGCTATGACTTATTTATTTATTCTTTTATTATCATTATTTATTATTCTATAATTATTATGTGGTGATTATTCTCTACATTTGAATTTCTTATTATTTAAATCTTATTTTTCATGTCAGTATCTTAAAAATGGATATTTCTCTTTCCATTTAAATGGTATTGATGCTTATCATCAATTTTCTCATCTTTCTACAACTCTGGTCGTATATCAATACAAAGAACGGATGCTTAGGATACCCACCATACTATCGCATGTTATCGATGGATTCTTGTGCCTGACTCTCATATCAATTTCTTGTGACACTGTTAATATATGTAGACTCTGCCACATAAACAGCTGTTTGTACTGTCGGCCAAGGAGCGGTTGTTTCTATTCTCATAGAGTATTGGAACGAAAACAATCTTTCGTAAATTAATAAATCACTCAATACCACTTGAAATTAAAATATATACTATATTAAAATAGTACTACAGAAAACTAAATAAACTAGAGTTGGGGATAATTTTTGTGAAGATTAAAAAGAATAAAGACAAAAGCTAAAGCTATTTTAGCATAGAATAGAAAGGATTAAAAATAGTAAAAAAAAAATGCCAACACTCCTGCCACTACATAATTATTAAAACAATTAATTAGTAAATATTAGTGAGTTCCCTAAGACCAATTCAATACACATCTAGATTTGAACGGTGAAACACAGTTACTCACTAGTTCTCACCGAAAACGGATCTGCCTGGAACTAGATAGGCATGTAGACTTTACGCCTCGATATGTGTATCGGTCTCTCGAGACAGTTTCTGTCCGTCTCTCCTGTTGCCGTATAGAGAATTGATATGAAGAAAGAGTTAACTGGACTAATAGAGCTCTTATATTTATTAAAACTAATGAACAAAAAAAAGATGTCTGGATATAATCCTCAGCATCACATACGATTGCTTATATGGGTTACGAGAGGCTCCTATTATCAAAAGAAACTGTAAAGTTTTCTTATTTAGTGTGGTGTTAAGACGTGTAGTAGACTTATTTCCTCCTTTAATCTCAGTTGCTATCTATCGACTCTCTGTAATACAAATGAGTACTCTATTACCGCCCATAGGATTATGTGAGAGTTGAATCGTGCTACTCAGAGTCTAGGAGGGATATATATATTAGGGGATATCGAGGTTCTGTGATAAATCAAACCGACTTAATCTTAGGAAAATAGAGGTCTAGAGATAGATATGTCTCGGTGCAAGAAATAGGTCATTATATAAACTTGTTTTCTATGATACTTTTTCCTGATATTAATGACAGTTCACTTGAGCCCATCGTATATCTTTGGAGGCGAATGTATTTATGAGGTAGATGCTTTATCTCTAATACCTATATATGAGTTACCGCGTCTATAGGCATAAGTTAGCATTCTAGATCAGGGGAATACTTTATTACTCGTATTTAAACTATATATAATATTATAGAGTAGATTATATATAGCGTTATATAACCTGAATCACCTATATTACGAACGAGCACTTCGTTATTATAAGCACTTATATGGTATGACTATTATTGTAATATACTGTCATGACTAATTACGGAAGTTAACTTTAGTGTTTAGTTCATTACATTTATGAATAACTCCTAGTGACTAGTATTTTTGATCAATGTAGGTGACTTTTCTATCTATCGATAACTATTCTCACCTTACTGTATGTTATATGATTGGAATATATTATCTTATTACTTAATATGATATATAAAATAATAATATTTTCCTATATACTGAATATTATTATATATATATATTTTCCTCATATTATTTTAAAATAGATATTACTCGACATGCTTCTTTCTGTGTCTACGATTATAATGTGGGCGACAGTGCCTAGTCTAACCCATTTTGTCCTTTTTCCTTTTGCTTGCATTACTCTAGACCAGTGCCGTTTGTATATCGTGCTAGCGGCGTCTAGTTAAGCACTCTTCTCATCTGGAGAGCATGCTATAAGGAATGGGTGCCAATTTTTTGAGAGGTTACACCCCTCTAATGGTAAGAGAATTGGATAAATAGTTGCTAGCTGATACTGCCAACGGGCGAATGACCCATACCTGAGAGTGTTTAACTCGTGGACTGGCGTCCAAACCATTGCGCGAGAAATGGCTTTCTGGAAGTGTTTCTGCGGGTTGTGAGTTTGGGCCAAAGGAGAAACAAACGATGCTCAACCGAAAGAGCGAAAAAGCTTCATTCCTGAGGATGCACTGAAGTTACTAATGGAGTTAGTACTAGAATAAATTTTATTTGTAGTGACTATAAATATAGAATGATAACTCCTATCCCTCCTCATATCACAATAAACAACACATTTCAGATTATAAAATATATATTACTATATATATATATAATTAAATATAATAATAAATATATATATATATACTTATAATATATATATTATTTTAGATATATATATATAATATATATAATTATATATATATATTATATTATATAATTAGGATTATCGATAGTATCTCGGTCATACGCCATTTTTTTGTATGGTTAATATGGCCATACTTCTTACTTTAGGTGAAGAATGATAGAAAACTTTTTAGATTTCAATAATAAACTCTAGTTTCGAATATAAAAGGTTATTAATAAGGAATTCCTTAGTAGCTGAAAACCCATCAGAATGCATCTACGACGGTGAACCACTTCTAGAATGCATTTAAATAGCATAACCGAGGAGCTTGCTCGCATGACAAAAAAAAAAAAAAAAAAAGATTCACAGAAGGGGAAGCCCCCTTATCACAACCCCTGGCAACAGCATGATAGTGATGATGGTGGCTTTCAGCAAATAAATCACTTGTAAATGAAGAGGATTGGACAGAAATGCTGGGCGCGACTTTAATTTCTTTAGGTACTACTTCGACTTTGCGACTTTGCTGTCGGACCTCGTGCTACTGCTACTTTGCGACTACATTTTTGTCAACCTCAATGCGACTTGCGACTTGCGACCGCGACTCTTCGCCGGTGTGTGTCCGCTAAATTACAAAGTAAACTTTAGCGCGATAACAAAAGCATGCTTTTATCAGAAAGAAAAACATTTATTCATTTTTTTAATTAAAACGCAGCGTAAACTAATATCTACAGGTCCTCTTCCTCCTCCATGTTCTTCTGGCCCATTTTCTCCTCCAGGAGGTCCATGTTTCCTTTGGGGAACACAAGTTCCTCAAAGTTGACTTCATCCAAAGATGACCTCTTGGCCCTGAGTATGTCCCTGGCCGTACTGAAAGCCTCATCACAGCTGCAGAGCTGGGAAGGAAGGTATTGTACTTTATGAATAAATCTACAAAGATTTTCCTGTTCTGGTAGGGGAAAAGGGACCAGGAAAGCTCGCCTTTAGAGGGTACCCACTCCTCCATGGACTTCCTTTGAACGTCCCTCACATCCTGCTGCTGGTTGGCCGATTCTCTAGCAAACAACTTGTTGAAGAGGGAGGCGTCTGTCTCCTGAGGTTCTTGTACTTCTGGCTGGCCAGGCTGACGCTGATGCTGCTCCTCCATCCTGAGCTTGATGACAACCCTTAGCTCCTGGTGATAATGTCCTTGGATCTCCTCCACCTTGTCAGGGGCAATGCTCTCCAGGGCCTTGAGGGTGAAGGCGGGGTGGAAGGCTATGGCCATTAAGGAGATCTCTATTCTGAAAGGGGTGGGCAAAGCTCTTTTCATAACCACAGAGGAGGGCCTGCACTAGGGGCCTTGCATAAACAGGTTGTCATTCTGGCTCTGCTCTTGGGAGCCTACTTCCACTGGTAGGCTTCGATGTCACTCCGATGGTCACTACTTTTTAGCGGGATGCTTGTTTGGTGTTAGTGGGCAAACCAAAGGGTTGAATTAAAGACTTGATGACAGTTGAAGTTGTATTCAGAAAAAAATACGGACCCCAGTAACCTGGGAATTAAACAAAAAAAGAATAATAAATACTAAGAAATAAAAATAATATAACTAAATTTAACATAAAATATAATAAATAATTATTTTACATTAAATTTTATATAATAAAAAGGAATAAAAATTTTGGGCCTATTAGATGGCCTACTTGTTGGCCTACATAAAAATTTACAAGATATTAGTGGCCGAAAAAAAATCGAGCGTAGGTCCCCCATGAAAGTGGCTTAGAAAAAATAATAGGCCCTTAGTATATGCTAACCTAAGGGTGCTACCTTGAGGATAAACTAGCTAAGCAATTATAAGTAAAAATATATAAAGAAATACGATATAATAACACCACTTTCACAGGGTACCAACATCAATCACTATTATACATTAATAAATATAATTGCACTGTCATCTTACTCACCATGGCAAAAAGAGAAATATCACATGCTTTAATAAGCTTTAAGCCTTCATAATACAGTAAAAATCCATAATTCTTCTGAGTAATTAGAAAGCGTCGTTGTCGTGCGAAAATGGCGCTTGAATGAGATGAGGACGCGTTTTGAGAATATTGCCGGATTTGCCATAGTGAGAAAAAGAGTTCGTTTAAAAAACTACGCTTTTGCATTTGCACGCTATGTTGGTAAAATTGACCTGACCTCATTACCACAGATACTCCCCTGCAGTGCTGAAGGCACGAAACTATTCCAAATAGCGCGCCGGCCATCGAATGTGCCTACCCCTGCTCGATATTCTAGTAAGCGGCTGTGATGGAGTCTGGACAGGATTCCCAGATTGTGAGCGGATGATCGGGCGAGTCGGAACGTATGCTTGTGTCGTAGGAGTAGCCCGAGGTGGAGCTGGAGGTGAAGAATCCTGAGCCGGAGTGGAGGGAGGCAAGGGTGACGATGACCGTGCGGGTGGAGTCTGAGCCGGACGTATTGGTGCTGTTGGCTGCGGAGAAGGAGGGGGAGGAGGATAAGGAAGAGGATCAGGAAAAGGGAGAGGAGGAGGAGGAGGAGGAGGAGGAGGAGAAGGAGGAGGAGATGCAGGAGGAGAAATAGGAACGTTAAAAGAACGAGTTGAAGGAGGAGAAATTGAAACAAAAGGTAAAGCGTCAGGGTCGAGAACAGGAAGAGGATTCGCCTCGAAGAAAGCAGGCTTAAGGCGGTCGATCGAAACGACTTCTGTACGTGTGGGACGCTGTATCGTGAAGAATTTCTCCTTCCTAAGTATCACTGGAAAAGGTCCGTCGTACTTAGGTTGGAGAGCGGTGCGGTGGGAGTCATGTCGAACAAAGACATGAGTGCAGGAAGAAAGGTCCTTAGGGATATATGAATGCACCTTGTGTGGACGAGAAGGAGTCGGTCTCCACGACGAAGCACAGCGCCTCAAGCGGGTAAGATAAGCAAGCGGGTCGGCTGTAGAAGGAGGAGAGGACTGTGAGAAGAAGTCACCGGGAATACGAAGAAGAGAACCATACACTAAATCAGCAGCCGAACAGTGCAGATCCTCTTTAACAGCCGAACGAATGCCAAGCATTACGAAAGGGAGAGCGTCAGTCCAATTTTCCGGATTGGGTTGAGCTAGAAGAGAAGCCTTTAGCTGACGGTGGAAACGTTCAACAATGCCGTTCCCTTTTGGGTTAAAAGAAGTCGTGTGAATCTTCTCGGAACCAAGAAGATTCATCAAATCTCTCCATAAGAAGGATTCAAAAGGTCTACCTTGGTCCGTTGTGACCAGATAAGGATACGTTTTGAGAATATTGCCGGATTTGCCATAGTGAGAAAAAGAGTTCGTTTAAAAAACTACGCTTTTGCATTTGCACGCTATGTTGGTAAAATTGACCTGACCTCATTACCACAGATACTCCCCTGCAGTGCTGAAGGCACGAAACTATTCCAAATAGCGCGCCGGCCATCGAATGTGCCTACCCCTGCTCGATATTCTAGTAAGCGGCTGTGATGGAGTCTGGACAGGATTCCCAGATTGTGAGCGGATGATCGGGCGAGTCGGAACGTATGCTTGTGTCGTAGGAGTAGCCCGAGGTGGAGCTGGAGGAGAAGAATCCTGAGCCGGAGTGGAGGGAGGCAAGGGTGACGATGACCGTGCGGGTGGAGTCTGAGCCGGTCGTATTGGTGCTGTTGGCTGAGGAGGAGGAGGAGGATAAGGAAGAGGATCAGGAAAAGGGAGAGGAAGAGGAGGAGGAGGAGAAGGAGGAGGAAGAGATGCAGGAGGAGAAATAGGAACGTTAAAAGAACGAGTTGAAAGGGGAGAAATTGAAACAAAAGGTAAAGCGTCAGGGTCGAGAACAGGAAGAGGATTCGCCTCGAAGAAAGCAGGCTTAAGGCGGTCGATCGAAACGACTTCTGTACGTGTGGGACGCTGTATCGTGAAGAATTTCTCCTTCCTAAGTATCACTGGAAAAGGTCCGTCGTACTTAGGTTGGAGAGCGGTGCGGTGGGAGTCATGTCGAACAAAGACATGAGTGCAGGAAGAAAGGTCCTTAGGGATATATGAATGCACCTTGTGTGGACGAGAAGGAGTCGGTCTCCACGACGAAGCACAGCGCCTCAAGCGGGTAAGATAAGCAAGCGGGTCGGCTGTAGAAGGAGGAGAGGACTGTGAGAAGAAGTCACCGGGAAGACGAAGAGAGAACCATACACTAAATCAGCAGCCGAACAGTGCAGATCCTCTTTAACAGCCGAACGAATGCCAAGCATTACGAAAGGGAGAGCGTCAGTCCAATTTTTCCGGATTGGGTTGAGCTAGAAGAGAAGCCTTTAGCTGACGGTGGAAACGTTCAACAATGCCGTTCCCTTTTGGGTTAAAAGAAGTCGTGTGAATCTTCTCGGAACCAAGAAGATTCATCAAATCTCTCCATAAGAAGGATTCAAAAGGTCTACCTTGGTCCGTTGTGACAGAAAGCGGCACACCAAAGCGCGAAATCCAGTGAGCCAAGAAAGCTTTAGCTATGGATTCCGCGTTGGCGACAGAGAGAGGGATAGCCTCGGTCCAACGTGTGAACCGATCTATACACGTAAGAATGTATTTCTTTCCGCGGGAGGGAGGCAGAGGTCCAACGATGTCGATGTGGACACGTTCAAAGCGAGCACCAGGGGGTAAGAAAGTGCCTAGCGGGGACTTGGTGTGACGGTGGATCTTAGAACGCTGGCAGGGAAGACAAGTGCGACACCAAGTTGCTACGTCGGCATTCAAATCAGGCCACACAAATCGGGCAGCAACCAGTTTGCGTGAAGCTTCAATGCCAGGGTGGGAAAGCGAGTGAAGATTGAGGAAGACAGCCTTACGGAACGATGCAGGTACGAAAGGACGAGGAGAACCCTGAGAGACATCGCACAGAAGTCTCTTCTCTATCCCAGGAAGTTGGAGCCACTCCAGCTTGAGAGAAGAGTCTTGTGGAAGTGCAGGATCCTCAGTAGTCTGGCACGTTGCCATAGCGTCGTAGTCGATGTTGGGTAAGGCTGAAATCGCGTCGATTTCAATGCGGGAGAGAGCGTCAGCAGTGAAATTGTCGACACCTGAAATATGTCTGACATCAGTGGTAAACTGCGAGACATACTCAAGGTGACGAGCTTCTCGAGGAGAGTGCCGTTCGTTTCTGGAGACCATAGCGAAGGTAAGAGGCCAAAAGGTGTAATGATTGCCGTCTTCGGTATGTCTTCTACTGCGACTGGGATCTGGTGGTACGCCCTGACAAGATCCAAATGTGAAAAGATGGTCTTACCGGCCAGATTCGAGGTGAAAGACTGGATGTGCGGGACCGGGTAGCGATCTGGTATTGTGCAAGCGTTCAGAGCCCTAAAATCTCCCACAGGCCTCCAATCAGAAGCACCTTTAGGCACCATGTGGAGGGGGAGGACCATGAACTCTTGGAAGGGCGGACGATACCAAGTTCGAGCATGTGCTCAAACTCCACCTTGGCTGCCTTGAGCTTGTCAGGAGGCAGACGCCGAGCACGAGCGAAGGTGGGAGAGCCCGTCGTCTCTATATGGTGGCGCACAGAATGTTGAACAGGAGAGGAAGAAGAACAGGGGTTCAACAGCGCCGAAAAATCCTTCTGCAGGATGGTGAAGAAGGGGAGGTACCAGAAGAAGGAGCAACCGCAGAGATGCCTTTAAGAGCAGAAGAAACTACGGTACCTGCAGAAGACAGAGACGTACAACCGTCAACCAATCTTCTGTTTCTTAGATCGACCATAAGGTCGAAATGTGACAGGAAATCAGCTCCCAAAATGGGTTGGGTCACGTCAGCAACCACGAATACCCAGGGGAATTGACGGCGGAGAGAGAGGTCTAAGGTGCACAAACGCTCACCATAGACAGGGATGGTACTACCATTTGCAGCGTAAAGAGCCCGGTCAGGAAGAGGAACAGCGGACTTCTGGGTAGCATCTCGAGGAAGAAGCGAATACGACGCACCGGTGTCGATCAGGAAGAACAGGTTTGTAGACCTGTCGAAAAGGCGCAGGACATCCTGAGACGAGGAAGGCGGAGAGGAAGAACAAACGGAGGGGTGGCCAGCTGGATCCACCGCCTTTATGGATTGCTGGCGAAGAGGTTTCCCGACAAAGTGCAGGGTTGGGTGCACTTAGTCGCCTTCAGGCCAAACCGGTGGTGGTAAAAACATCGGATATTGCTTAGGGCCTGGGGTGGGGGAACGGTCAGAGGAGTGGGTGCGGGAAGGTAAATCCTTTTGGGACCGTAGCATAGCGGAGATGTCCTTCAGCACCGCCTTGACATCAGCCATGCCTTGTTCCAGAGATGTAAGACGGGCCTCAACTCTAGAAAACGGAGAGGAACTTGGATCGTGAGAGGCGTTGTAAATAGAGCAGGGATACGAGGGATGGGACGGGTACACCGGATAAGAAGAAGAAGCAGCAGAAGAGCGAACCGGAGAAACCACAGGGGTGGGAGGAGAATCTGTCTCAACCATGACGAAAGCAGTAGAAGAAGGTAAGAGAAAAGAAATTGTGAAGAGAGGAAGATAGAGGAAGAGAAAAATGAAGAAGAGAAAACAACAGCACTAATACAAAAAAGTAAAAAAATAATAATGTAAAAGATGGCAGTGCAAAAATGTAATAATAACTATCTTGTCTCCGGTTGGAAAACTATTCTGTTTCCGGTTTGAAAACTATTCTGTTTCCGGTTTGAAAACTATTCTGTTTCCGGTGTGAAAAAAATAACAAAATATATATATATATATATATATATATATATATATATATATATATATATATATATATATATATATATATATATATATATATATATATATATATATATATATATATATATATATATATATATATATATATATATATATATATATATATATATATAAATATACTTCTCTATATATATATATATATATATATATATATATATATATACTATGCTATATATATATATATATATATATATATATATATATATATATATATATATATATATATGTTGTGTCCCAAAAGTAAGTGTACTGATGTCGTATTTAATTATGTATTGGACTAACCTGAAATTACAAGTTATCTCCTTCGAAGTTTGACCCTTGGGAGGTTACACAGCGGTTCCAACGTTTCTTCCACTGTTCATAGCAGTACCAGAAGTCATTTTCCTGAAGTGTGTTTAGTTCACGTTACAGTATTTTTTATGTTTTCCATCGTCCCAAAATGATGACTCTTCAACTTCATTTTCAACTTAAGGAAGAGGTAGAAATCGCCAGAAATTCTATAATTGAGAGCGCAGTGTGAGATAGCGCGTTATCGTGGTGCAGCACCCAATCGTCTGCAATGTCTGTTCTGATTCGCTGAACTCGTTTTCGAAGTCGTTCCAAGACATCATTAACTGTCTGTCCTGAAGGTACAAATTTCTTGTGCACAATACCACGGCTGTCGAAAAAAACAATAATCAGTCCTTTCACCTTGGACATGCTCATACGTGCTTTCTTCGGACGAGGAGAAGTTTTTGTGAGCCATTCCGCACTTTGCCGTTTGGTTTCAGGATCGTACTCAAAAACCCATGATTCATCGCCTGTTATAACTTTATCCAAAAAATTGTGCTCCATTTCGAGTCTTTCAAGTAAATCTTGAAAATTTTTGGCCCCTGTTCGCTTTCTGCTCCACAGACCAGTCTTTCGGCACTAGTTTTGAACAAATTTTTCGCATGTGCAAATGGTTCGTTAAAATTCTATGAATTGCATTTTTATCCAAACCAGTTTCTTCTGCAATCCCTCTGACACCGAACCGGCGGTCTCTCTCCATCACAGCTCTAACATCTTCCACATTTTCAGCGTTTGTTGACGAGATTGGTCTTCCACAACGAGGGCCGTCTTCAACATTTCTCTGCCCTCTTTGAAAGCTTTGTGCCACTTAAAAACCATAGTTCTCGATAGAGTGGCATCCCCATAAACTTCGTTTAAAGAAGCAAATGTCTCAGTGGCACACACAGAATTTGATAGCGTACCGCTGTTCAATATTTACCCGCATCGCAAAAACGTAACGAGGATAGAAAACACGCCCATACACAAAAATATGTAGTGCAAAAACGTAACGAGGTTAGAACACACGCCCATACATAAACAGATGTAGTACAAGACTGACTTTATAAATCTGGTTAAAACTGGTATGGATATGTAGCCTACCTACCCACTCAACCCACTCATATACGTCACGGAGGAGCTACATTACTCAGTTGTTCATGGGATATTCAGTAAACTTACTTTTGGGACAGAGGAGTATATATATGGAAGAATGGACATTATATATTTGGACATTCGGCGCAGTCGGCTCGTACGAAGATTTTCTTCGTATAGGTCAAGAAGGAATGGATCAACCACCAAAATAGCGTCCGGTAGCTCAGGGGTAGAGCATGCGATCGACTAAGCGAGAGACCCAGGTTCGTTACTGGTCGGGCGTGTGAGTGTGAGCTGTTCTCTTCTTGGCTCCGTCTTGCTCAGACTTAAAAATTGAGCACACCCCCTCCTAGATTAGGGCTCTCCCGTGAGCGGTGGTGTTAACTGTTCAAAATATATATATATATATATATATATATATATATATATATATATATATATATATATATATATATATTATATATATATATATATATATATATATATATATATATATATATATATATATATATATATATATATATATATATATATATATATATATAAATTAGGGATGTACCGATACCAGAAAAGAGACCGATACCGATACCGATACTCTATTTTTTCAGGTGCCGATACCGATACCGATACTTTAATTAATATAATAAATACACAGTAATAAGATAGAACATTTGTGTACTGCTAGGCAACTCAAGAGTGCGTTCCCTGTACAACCAATACTTAGTTATTCATTTCATTTTTGGTTGTGCCCAAGTATATTTATATAGTAAATGTGAATATAATATTAATAACTTTTTTATGTTTGTGTTTATTCAAAAATATTCCATTTCCATTTTCTAGTAAGTATTAACAAAGTTTAGCTACTAGCTTTTATGTTTTAACATGATTACAATTTACAAGAAGATTCTTTAACTAGCTACAATATAAAGAAACGCTATTATTCAAACATGACATAATAATGATATATATACTCCTTTAAGATAAAGATAGATATCATTCAATACTCAAATTCTCAAATTGTGATGCAAAAACATTAAGCTTTCACTAGTATCTGGCGAGAGTGTTTTTGAGGTGTTTACATTCCCACCTACACTATAAATACGCTCGCTCTCGACTGATGAGGAGGTGTTGATATTTATTTGCTTGCAAGCACTTATAATAATGGAAACCTTGGCGCATTTTCATGCCACCGCATGAAAGGATTCTCTTCTGTAGGCAGCATCTCTATGTTTTCGTAGATCCTCATCTCCTCTTTCACAGATTGCAAATTTGAATTATCTTAGCTCCTTGATGACTGTCTCTTCAGTTTTTTCGATGAGGTTCCTTGGTGTGATTCCTTTGAAGGTGAATGAGATTTCAATGCAATTTCGGCCATGAACTTGTCAAAGTCTAACATATCCAAATCCTCTTCATCTTCAGTAGGTTTATTTGCTGAAAAGCCACCATCGTCACTATCAGTGCTGTTGCCAGGGGTTGCTGATAAGGCAGCTTCCACTTCTGTGAATTTTTTTTTGACAAGCGAGCAAGCTCCTCAGTTATGCTATTTAAATGCATTCTAGAAGTGGTTCACCGTCGGAGATGCCATTCTTGTGGGGTTTCAGCTAGCTTAGGGAATTTCTTATTAGAACCTTTTATTTATTTATTATTTTTTTTTTTTGCAGTTGTCACCTCCGCTCACGGGCAGAACCCTATTCAAGGAGGGGGTGTTGAACGCCTCAAAAATTCATCTAACGCAAATAACGCAGATGAGCACAGACGCAAGCTTTAAAGTGAGGGAGATTAAATTGAGTAGGAAACACAGATGATGGAAGAGAATTCCACAGAACAGAGGTGGCAGGAAAGAAGGAAGCCCCGAGCGAACTAGTCTGGAGTTACTAATATCAACACAAAACTCATGTGCCGACACAGCCCCCCTTGTGCTACGAGGGCGTCGTAAAGGTGGTGGTACGCGAGTGGAAAGTTCCCTCGAGCACTTGCCGCTACGGTACCTATAGAAAAGAGATAAAGCATCAACATCGCGCAAAGATAGAGGTCAAGTGAACTAGAAAGTACAGGACAGTTTATAAGCCTTTTGGCTTTTGACTCGACCCTATCAAAAGTGGGGTGAAACCAGAGCCCCCCCAGATATGAGAGCAGTACTCCGTACAAGGGCGGATGAGACCCACTTGTATAGCTGGAGTAACTGAGAAGAGGAAAAAAAAGTCGCAGTCTAAACAGAACTCCCAGTTTCTTTGAGGCCGCCCTAGCAACCGTTGTGATTTGAGGTTTTCAAGACATTTTTTTGTTTATGTTAAGGCCAAGGATGTTTATATTGTCAACAGGAGAAACGAGAGAACCGTCGAAAGAGATAGGAAAGTTAAAAGGCGTCTTAGAGAGGGAGATTTGTAGAAGTTGGGCTTTTAAAGAATTAAATTTCACAAGGTTGAGACGACCTCACCCGGAAATTCTATCCAATCGAGAATAGAATCAGGAAAGATTAAGACGAGGCAATTCTTGAAGTAAAAGAGCAAGCAGAATTGAAATGAGTTGAAGAATGAAGGGTCGAGTCATCGGCATATGAGTGGATAGAGTTAGATGTGCAGGTGAAGATCATTAATGAAAAGCAGGAATAAAGTAGGAGATAAGACAAAACCCTGAGGAACACCACTATTGACAGAAAAACAAGAAGTCGCCCCATCAACAACAGCCGATATTGAGCGATTTGAAAGAAAGCTGGACATAAGTAAGCAAAGAGGAGGAGGAAACCAAAAGGAGGGGAGCTTGGAGAGCAGTGACGTGTGCCATACCCGGTCAATTGCCTTGGATATGTCAAGCGCCAAAACACGTCTCCCTGTAGTTCCTAAGGGCGGAAAACCATAAATCTGTAAAATAGGAAAGTATATCACCAGTAGACTTCGAGCCCCGAAGGCAGTACTGGCAATTGGAAAGAAGTGAATGAGATTATAGATGGTCTAAGAAGTGAGAGTTGAGAAGGATTTCAAAGATCTTAGATAGAATACAAGTTAAAGCTATAGGGCGATAGTTAGAAGGATCAGAGCGGCATCCTTTTTCGGAATAGGTTGGACATATGCGCGCTTTCAACAGTGAGGGAAAGTGATAGTATTGAGGCATAGAGAATATAGTTGAACGAGGGGCGGGGTCAGCAAAGGAAGCACACTCTCTCAAAACTCGGAGAGGAATGCCATCTGGGCCACCTGCCTTCCTAACGTACATAGATTTCAGGAGCCCATGCACCCGATCAAATATAATCACAGGTAAAGGCATAGGACACCGGAGAGGAGAAGGAGGAGAAATTGGAATGCCAGAATCGTCCAGGGTTGAGTTAGAGGAAAATAGGAGGCCAAAGAGATTGACCTTTTCAGTTGGAGTATTAGCAACAGAATCATCAGAGCGAATAAGATTAGGAAAGGATGATTTACAGAAGTTGTTCGAGATGTTTTTGGCAAGAGGCTAGAAAGATTTGTCAGTAGGAGAACCAAGGAGCTCAGCGCACTTTCGTTTAATGAAAGTCCGCTTTGCTCGTCGAAGAGTATCCCTGCAACAATTTCTAGCTGAATGAAAATTAGCAAGAGTGATAGGAGAACGAGAATTTTTCCACACCCGATACACACTGTCTCTAGCCAGAATGGACAGAGAACAAGCACCATTGAACCATGGATTTTGAGGAGAAAAAGATTTAGTCGAAGGAATGACCTGCTCATCCCATCAACGATTACATCTCCCACTTTATCGGCAGACCTAAAAACAATTTATTCTTCTTCTCTTTTAATTTCTCAGTCATTTGTTCAATGTGAAAATTTGATCTACACACCTTTTACCACTTCTAAATGAAACTTGTTTATCGCCAATCAATCCCTCAGTCACTCGACACAATCTTTCAATCAAAATACCAGAATAAATCGTCCCTACGATCAAATCTTCACGCTGAGGCGAGAAGAAAGGTGCATAATAAGAGTGAATGGAGGTGTTTTGTGAGGGGGTATGGTCGTGGACCACATGGTCTAAGGGATGAACCCTACATTGACGAGATACCACAGTGGGAGTTCGTCGCGGTCTCGTGAAGACCCAGGGTGTATTTTTTTTTAACTGCGTCGATCTCTTTTCCGTTTCCGATGAGGAGGATGATACTGATGATGATTATTTTATATATATATATATATATATATATATATATATATATATATATATATATATATATATATATATATATATATATATATATATATATATATATATATATATATATATATATATATATATATATATATATATATATATATATAGATTTGGCGGGGTATGTAAAAGGAGGGTTTGAAAGTAAACGTTGACAAAAGTAAGGTAAGGTTATGGTTGTGAGTGAGGACACTCCTCAGTGTGAAGTTATGTTAGATGGTGAGCAGCTGGAGCAAGTGTCTGAGTTTAAATATTTAGGGTATGTGTTGGATGAGAAAGGGAACGGATGATGCAGAGTGTTGTAAAAAAGGTGTGAATTGCAGGAAGGTTGCTGGTGCTAATTAAATCTTTGGTGAATGTAAAGGGACTCTAAGTCTTGAGTGCGCTAGAGTCTTACATGAGGGTACATGTTGTTACCTGTGTTATTGTATGGTAGTGAGACTATGGTCTGGAATAAAGAGGTATAGATCTAAGTTCAATGTGTTCCAGATGGACAATCTTAGGGGCATGCTAAGTGTGAGAAAAATTAATAAAATGAGGAATGAACTTATTAGAGAGTTGTGTGGTGTGAAGAAAGGGGTAAATGAGAGAATAAATGAAAGTATGTTGAGATGGTTTGGTCATGTGGAAAGGATGAATGATAGTCAGTTGGTTAAGCGGATGTAGTGGAGAGTGTGTTGGGAACCGACCAGCTGGGAGAAAAGAAAGTGGATTGAGTCGGTGAACGAATGTCTGAAGAGGAGAGAAATGTGAGTTGGCAGAGGCAAGATTAAGGTGCATGATAGGAGAGAATGGCGGGGGTTTGTATGGGGGCATGGTTGTAGCCCTGAGGCCTAGGATGAACCTGCATTGTGATCTACCATAGTGAGGGGGCCGTCGCGGTCCCACATGAAGCTCTAGAGGTGGATTTTCTTGTCTGTGACGAGTTTTCACTAATTAATGGTACAGAGGGCGGTAAGGCTGGGGTTTCTTTTCGACATTTGTCATACTCTCTACTGCTTTTCTTTTTCGATGCTTGTAGCGCTCCTTCCCAATCTTGGGAAAATAAGGTAGATAAGAAAGAAAGAAAGAAGATATATATATATATATATATATATATATATACCATATATATATATATATATATATATATATATATATATTATATATATATATATATATATATATATATATATATATATATATATATATATAAAAATTATATATTTATATATATATATATATATATATATATATATATATATATATAACAGACAGAAGAGATGTGGTTAATGAAGAAAGGCCGATTGTAGAACAGTTTACGTAACTAGTGTGTCTGACCAAAGTCAGGCCGTAGAGTAGAGTAGATTTAAGTTTTAGTATTTTATTGTAATGTATCTAATGTTGTTTATTTCCCTTTTCAGTAGTTAAGTTTAATAATTATGGATAATAATAAGTAGTGTTAAAAGTGGAAAAGTGGATGGTTCAGAGGTTCCATAGTGACATAGTGGAAGGTCAGATAACGTGTGGTGAAGGCTACAGTGAAGGGTAGGAATAGAAAGTGGTTTGTTTTGGTGACAAATAGTGATAGGTAAAGTCGTTTGTATTAAGTTAGTAGTGGAGGTACTCCTATATTTAGGGTTACCTTTATACCTAGTTGATAGCTGATGCATCAGGTATTAACGGGTTTATTGTAGACAAATAGTTAAGTTTATAATTAAGTACTTATTAGATAGTAAGTTATCTAACTGTAGAGAGGAAGTTTTTGTTTTTTGTTACCTTACAAACATAAGAAGTTTTCCAACCTTTATTTTGCCTTCAACAACATTCTGCAAGCAAGTTCTTCATCTATATGTAAGTGTTTATTTTGTCTTCTCTGTTACCATTTTTAATCAATATATATATATATATATATATATATATATATATATATATATATATATATATATATATATATATATATATATATATATATATATATATATATATATATATATATATATATATATATATATATATATATATATATATATATATATATATATATATATATACATATATATATATATATATATATATATATATATATATATATATATATATATATATATATATATATATATATATATATTTTTATTTATTTATTTTACCACGACAATCGGGGGAAAGGTTACTATTTTATGTTTTTCCCGACCAGTGGGCCCATACAATGTGGAAAGGTGCACAGTTATCAGGGTGATAGTAACCCCAGCCTCAGTCTGAACCAAGTCAAGATATTCCAGCCATCAGTGGGCATGGCTAGGCTCTGGACTCATAGACCTACTGTGCGTGAGGCGAATAGGAATGTAGGTGTCTGTATGTGTATTAAAGGTTGTACCGTTGTATGTGTTGGCTATGGATGA
>JABUQX010097130.1:37500-59991 GCA_015478945.1 Trachelipus rathkii | reverse complement strand
CTAATTCCTCTGTATTTTCTACAGTCTCCCTTATATCCCTTACCATCAATTAACTATACTGTATATATATATATATATATATATATATATATATATATATATATATATATATATATATATATATATATATATCTGTTTTTTCTAATATGTATTTAATATTTATTAATTACAGATCATTTTTTCAATCCGTTTGCGTTCTTGGGTATTGTTTATTACCCTCGTGTTTATCACTTATTTTGTGTCGAATAATTTTGATAGGAGGATCAGAGGGCAACGATCTCTTTGTTTTGAGGATTGCTGTCACTTGTCTGGGATTTGCCTGGGCTTCTTATGGTGAGTACAATTTCTTTTCTTTTTTTTTATTTATATATCATAATTGAATATTTGTCAAATTGTTTTAAATTTAATTATATGAAATTGTAATTGTCTAGCTGTGGGCATAACATTTTTGCGAACAGCTATAGTTATTTGAAGACATTATGTTTCAGACCTTTTTGAGTCTTTGCATTTAGTAAAGATGACGTTCATGTTGAGTTGTATTCTGAATTTTCTGATTTACTTTTCATAATGTGCTAAAAGCACTTCCGAAAGTAAATGTTTTGTGCACTGCTACATTATGTGTAAAATGTCTTTGTTAGTAATGAAGGTAGGACTTTCTTTCCTGCCAAACCATTTTTCCCGAAACTTTTTCTCTTTTTCATAAAGGTAAATACAATCAAGGGTTTCAACATCTTAAACCTTATTTGCTCGCTTCTGCTTCTCATCGACTTCATTAAAAGTTCTTTTGTTGTTTTAGATATGTTTGCTTTTCATACTCCATTAACATTCAGGTTCTTTGAAAAAAACTATTGGTCAAGCAATTAGTACTAGATAAATTAAAAATTTCATCTAGTGTCTCGTACTTGTCACCCCAGCAGTTCAGTTTAGTTGATTAAAAATATTATTTTGGAATTTGATTTGTACAATCTTCTAACAGTTCCTTTATTAACTAAATGAACGTTTTTGAATTTAAATTTAAATTTATCAATTTTGGTATTGTTCTTTGATGTTGTCAGATTTTTTTATTCGTAAATTTTGTCTTGTTGAGATTGATTCTTACCAACATTCGTAACCTTAGTTCACATTAATTTTTTTTTTTCTTCTTTGACACTTAACATATTTTGCTTTTAGTATAGACTTTCTTATTAACATCAGGCTGATAATCATTTTGCTGTATTGTGACTTTTAAATTCTCTTTTGAACAATGCACATTTGTAGTCTGCAACCCGTGCAGGCCACTCTATCAAATCAATTCTTAATAGAACACTTTTATTTTGACGATGTTGAAAATTTTGAGATTTTATTATAAAAAGAAAAGACGATTAAGTTGGACCAAAAGAAAAGAAAAAAAAGATTTCCAATTTTCCAATTGGAAAATATCATTATATAATATAATAAGCTATGCTTTCCTATGTTGGTAGAGAATACATTTTTAATTGTATTCATAATTTTTAAATGAATACCAAAGTAATATAATTTTCAATTTTCAAAGTAGAATCAAAATTTACCTTATATATAAGGTAAATTTTGGTAGAACAGAGAAATGTTTTGACTTTTTAATTTTAAAGTAATTAATTTTGCTTATAAGTATGATACTTTCATATGAGTGGTGGGAACAATTTTTATTTAGTAAGAAATTAATAAATTTAAATCTTAGGGTATTAAATACTTAAAATAGATGAAAGGGTTGGCTAATGTAAGTCTTATAACTCACGAAATCATTAATTTACTTTTAGGTAACTTATTTATAAGCAGAACTACAGGCTCCGGCTCAACGATTTTTAGATTTCCTTCCTTCGACTCCGGGTTCGTCATTTTAAAATTGTGCGTCTCCGGCTCCGAACCACATTATTTTATGATAGAAATTTTTTTTCCATCCGGCTCCAGCTTTACAAGCCATGTATTTTTTTTATTTTTTATTTTGGGGGGGGGGTTGTGGGTTATGACTGAGACATATTTTTTATCGTTCAATTGTTCATTATAAGTAGAGAAAGAATTCATTTAGCTTAGGTGATCTAGGGTGGGTGGGTGGGGTATCATGGTTAAATTGTACATCACCAAATTATAAAAGGAAAAAAGTAACAAATAGTACTTAAGTTTTCTGTTTATTAAAATTTATAAATTAATATTTAATAAAATCTTAATATTTTTTTCAGCTGCTTTGAAGTTTTTGGGTGACAGTCAGCCACCTTCACGAAAGGCCCTCGCAGTTTACCCCATTTTCTTGTTCTATTTTTTCATCGGTTGGCTTATTATTTCACATAGTCGTGTATAAATGAAGTTTTATTCATATTTTCTTTTATAATAATAAATTATTATTATTATTATTATTATTATTATTATTATTATTATTATTATTATTATTATTATTATTATTATTATTATTATTTTACGCATTTACATTACCAAAATTGTAAATAGAAGGCAGCCAAAAAATGGCAACGTAAATGAATGGACAAGTTTAAAATTGTCCTCTTTGCTGTAAGGAATTTGGTGTAGAAAAGATTTGAGATGAGCGGTTCCTTAAATCATTCAAATAAAATTATTTTGCGTATAAAATAATAAGGACTGTTTTGGGCGGAGCTTATTAAGACCCATCATCCCTATGCGCTGATGTCGTAGATGTGATAATTCCTTATAAGCCCAAGTTTTTTGTAGTTAGAGCACTTTGGAAAGAAAATATTTTTGTGCAAAGTTTGTTAATTATAGTATGAAATAAATTGACGCAAGATGCTAGGAAAAAAAACAAGTTTACTTACAGAGAAGTAACTTCTGTATTGGGAAGTAATTTCGATGTTGAACAAACATAATTGAAAAATCATTTTCAAACTCGAACTACCCATTATTGTTCTAACAAGAGCTTACCTAAGCTAAATTTCTACGAAACCAACATTGTTTCCTGAGCTTTTTTTTTTTTTTTTTTTTATAAAAACTTCTGCTGGTTCTATAATTACCATTGTAACGAGTTCTTGAGGGAAGATGAGATGGCAAACGAATAAAATAACCGATTGAAAATCTAAAATATTCCTAACATATCATAGCAACAGATAACGAGAGTATCACACACTTTCCACAATAATTAATAATAATAATAATAATAATAATAATAATAATAATAATAATAATAATAATAATAATAATAATAATTTTAGGTATTTAATCTATTTGCACTCTCTCTCTCTCTGTATATATATATATATATATATATATATATATATATATATATATATATATATATATATATATATATATATATATATATATATATATACAGTATATATATCTTTTCTACTATCACAATATATATATATATATATATATCATCATCACCCACCTTCTTTCCCCAAGACTTGGGGTAAGGTGCGTAACATGCGCCGGAAACAGAAAAGTACTATAAGAATATGACGCAAGTCGAAAAGAAAGCCCAGCCTTACCGCCCCTTTTATTTATACCTTTTAGTGAGAACTCGTCGTAGGTAGAAAATCCACCCTGGAGCTTCACGGGACCGCGACGGACCATCCTTATGGCATCTCGTCAATGCCCAGGTGGGCCACAACCATACCCCTCACAAAACCCCGCCCTTCACTCCTATTTTGTACCTTTCTTCTCGCCTCTGCCAAACTCTCATTTCTCTCCTCCAGGCATTCCTTAACTAACTCAATCCACCTTTTCTCCGATTCCTAGCACACTCACCACTATACATCCGCCTAACCAACCGACTATCATTCATCTTTTCCACATGACCAAACCATCTCAACGTACTTTCATATATTCTTTCATTTACCCCTTTCTTCACACTACACAACTCTCTAATACGTTCATTACCATTTTATCAATTCTCACACCTAACATACCACTACATATATATATATATATATATATATAATATATATATATATATATATGTAATGACCAATATATGTATAATAATAATATAATATGTAATAATAATAATAATAATAATATAATATATAATATATATTAACCAATAATAATAATAATATAATATGTAATAATAACCAACCAATAATAATATGTATATAACCAATATATTATAGCTACCTTCCAACAACAACCAATAATACAGCAATAACCAATAATAATAATATGTAATAATAATATATAACCATAACCAACAATCGTTTATATAATAATATCAATAACCAGCCAATAATAATAATAATAATAATATATATGTAATAATAACAATAATATATATGTAATAATAATAATATATATAGTAACAATAACCAACATATATATATAATAATATAATATATATATATATATTGTCGTTTACAACCACGATATATATTATTTTTATATGCTTTTTAAAACAAATTCTTAATCAACGCAAATTACCAATGTACTTTAATTCTTTACAGTTTCATTAAAAAGTTCTTTAAGTTTTAAATTTTAATTTTAATATGAATATATGTCGAATCGAATCAACATCTATTTTCTCATTAAAGAACGTTTACCTGTTAGACCCTCTATAAAAGTGTTACATAAGGAAATGTAATGTAGATGGGTTACAAATAGAAATGACCTGCTGAAACCAAGCTATCTTCAATTCAAAATAATAATAATAATAATAATAATAATAATAATAATAATAATAATAATAATAATAATAATAATAATAGTAAAACTTGAATATTGAGTCATTCTTCTTAAACATTCGCCTAGAATTTTTCGGTCTATAGGGTTGGCAGAGCAACGGCTCGTCTGCCAACACCGTCCGTACATTTATTATTATTATTCATTTAAGGAGAAATTTCATATTTGCGCGCGCGCGTGTGTGTGTGTTTGTGTGTTTGTTTTTTTTGGGGGGCATTGACATTTTTCATTTCGTTTTTTTTTTTTTATCTTAATTTCTCTTTTACGAGGAATAAATTGCAGTGGTAGTGTCTCTCTCCCTTCAAACATTGTATGAGGCAATATTAAATTTTGATCATGGGTTTTTACATCCGAAACGTTTTGACAGTTAGAATTTACTTCTTATTAAAATTGTTTATGCATAGAATGGGTATTGTGGAAGCAATTTTATATGAATTAAAAGTTTGATCAATGATGCACCAAGTAGTTGTTTCATTGCAAGTTAAATGTGTTGGATTAGAGTAAGTTTTCATTTTTATGATTTAAAGTTGTCTCGGTGGTTTAAATTTTCATACGAATCAGAATATTTAAATATCTTGTGATTCGGGACATTTGATAGTGAGAGTATTTCGTATCGCAATCTCAGAGAGCTATGAGTGTTCTATTATATGTACGCTTGAATTTCGATGAGTTTACGGTGGATGTTTCTCGTATTGGAATTCAGACGCTTATGATCTTCTGGATCTCTATCGGGCCGCTTGTTAGGTACCGATTTCTGGACTTATTCTGCTGGTCACTTTGGTTATTCTGGCGGCTTTTCGCGTTCGTTCGTTCCGTTCAATCTCTCTGCCGTCACTGGTATTAGCAACGCTGCAAATCTATATTTCAAAAGCGACTGAAATCATTTTTCCTATATAAGTTTGAAATCATTCTATATATTAATTTGTTTACTATTATTTCTTAAATTATATTTTTTATTTCCTATGTTTTTATTTATTTAATAAGTATTCTGAAATCTTTAGTCTATTTTTGCTGTTTTTATTATTATAGTATTAATTATTTTATATATATTATTGTATATTATATAATTTTTTTTTATTATACTGCACGTTTAGATATAGCAATATGACTATACATATTAGTATATTATATTATATTTGCCGCTTTTATCATCTAAGCTTTTATTTATCTACCTGTAACATCTACCCTATATATAACTCTTTTAGGCATCTACTCTTCTACCTGAATATACCTTTTATTTAGTCTATTTTTCTTGTACGAATTATGAGTCGTCTTTTTTTTGTGCTTTCAGTACTTATACGCTCATCTACATATTAAATTTATTTATTTTACGCTGTATTAGTTATTTAGTTATATTTTGCAATTCGTCGCTATTACTTTTTATTTATTGTTTTCATATTTTATATTTTTTATTTTTTTACTTTTATTGTTGCTAGTCATCTGATTCTAATAGTTTGTAAACATTTTCTACTTGAATGTATTGTAATTTTTTTGAACCAAGGAACCTCGCTTAGACATGAAGCCATATTACTTATAATGATTACTTGTGGTCTCTGCTTTATACGTAATCGCTGCCATACATGCGTCACTTAGGCTTTTCAACAAGATGATTGTGGGAAAGTTGTTACTCGTACATCGGAATATAATATTCTATTGGTGTAATTCTATAATCGGTTCACTTTTGTTCTGCCCAGTATTTCCGAAACTGGATTTTCTAGAATTTCTGTGAAATTAATAACTGATATGAGGTGTTTTGTGAGTTTTATTTGTTGTAAGTCAAATTCAATGTTTATATGTTTAATGGTGTAAAGGGTTATGAAAATTTAAAATAGAATATGTATGTTTTGATTGTATAGTTTGAACAGTTCATTTAAATAATAAAATTTGGTATTTATGTAGTTCCGGTGACTTCCAATAATGTAAGTATTGTATTATTCACATTTCTAAGATATGACAATTTAGTAATATATACGTATGTAATTACCATTACATAAAATACTGATTATTTTATATTACTATTTATGACCTCTTTACATTATATCCTCGCAATTGTGTGGCCTCGTTCTTAAATGTAACATTATTGTTAAGCGTTGTTTCTTCTTCTTGATCTGAACCAGAATCTGGTACTAAACTCTGGCAATCGTTATGTCACCATCTAATTGCTAGTCGATGCCCTATTCTTGCCGCTGATAACAGTTTTCATCTCATTTCTATTAATATCTTAGTGACTGGATATCTATTCATCCTATGTTCATATCGATTTACCTGCCACATGTTTGTATATATATGTAAGGTGCTTATTTCCAAGATTTGGTTGGAGTAGAAGAAATGTTTCTAGATCGGAGAATGTAAGATATTTATCATTATTGAGTGATTTCAGCTTACTGTGCAGGCCCTAAGTGGTGCTTGCGTAATTGTAACTACGGCAACCTCATCTACTTATATCGAGTTCCGCTTTCTTCATACTTTCTTGTTTGTGTTTCTTGCATAGGATAGAGCTGCGTAATGATACGTCTTGGAAGGAATTCGCATTGCCGATAGTTCTCATCATAGGTTTAATGTGTCTTTGTCATCAAGCGTGTGTCACCGTTGTAAGTTAAGTCGGAATTCGTGCGTTCGCACGAAACGAAAAGCGTCCCCTCTGTTATCAATTTAAGACGTTACTTGATGCCTAGAAGAGGATCAAAGCGGAATCAGCATATAAGATTAGGTTGTAATACATTCTTCATCTCCATTTCCTTATTCATGGCACTTCCACAAGATTCTTCGATCTCCAGGTACCAAGTTTGAATATGGTAATATGGTGGTAAAGTTACTAAGGCTCGACTTATGGATAGTGCTACACAGGTGGAGCGTATACTTACGCATGTCATTCTACTTAGTAGTTAAGTCTCTTTGATCCTGTGGTAAAGTGTATTCTCTTTCGTCATCCGGATCGTTATTTCCGTACGTTATGTTGCATTAGTATCCCGGCTGGTTCTCCATAATTACAAGGTACCACCAGATTGAACAGACTAACAGTGTATCCTTTGGCTTGAGATGCCTCCCTGCATAAGGAACGAAGAAAGGTTAGTTCCATACAACGGTGTTCATGATGCATGCAACAGATATCTTAACAGGTTCCATGTTGTCAGGGTTCATTAATATTTTTAATAGCTTTCTTCAACTATTTTGAACATTAACTTTCATACGAAGGTTTCAATTCATTATCCATTTACAGCTGCGACCAATTACCTGGAAATTGTTAGGAGAAACCTTGTTTTATGATTTAGTGTAATTCATAAAACGTGCATTTTTAGGTCTAGTTTTTGAGAGTTCTATGAATTAAGCGGACGCATTCACTTATCATTCTAAAGTACTGAATACCAAGCTTGCACTGCATAAGCTTCTTCATTAAATCAGGAAAACTGAACATATTTAAATGATATTACTTTGCCTTTGTAAAAATAGTTTCCTCCACTAAATTCCTGTTTCTAATTTTGCTATATTCAATATTTATTACGCAAAATACTTAACGCTTTTGATCTAACCAATTCGCACTCCTGCAGGCGTGAAACCTAAGATTGGTCAGCTTGCTGTTTTCGACAAATACAACGGTCTTCGTACTTAAATTTTATTTAGCTTCCGGTTGCGTAATCGTTCGTGTGGTGGTTTGCGATTGAGTTCGTCTGTAAGGGATATATTGGCATATCTGAGTCAACCGATCGCTGCCCAGCTTATTAGAGTCCAAAACAAATCTTCATCTGAGTACAGGAACCTCTTCTCCAAAGAAGCTGTGCTAAAGCGGCATCTGTAGGTCATGCTCATTTCATTATGGGGGAACTCGGTCCTCCTGGCTTCGAGTTAATTGTCGGATAGAAGCAATGTTTTGCTTTAGTTTTTTGAATTACTGAAAGCGGCACATACTTTTGTTAAGCGAAAAAGTACGCAATGCTTGTATATGAACTTCCTTTGCTCGCATCCAATACATCGGCACTTCAAAGGAGCAAATGCGCTTTTTCACCTTTTAATCACTGGTTTAATTTAACATAACATCTAATGCAGGTTATGTGTGGGGCCCATGGCTATCTTAGTCACGTCCAAGTACACACTTATAAATATGTTTATTTAAGCCGTTTTTTAACAAGTTGGTTTTGATTGGTTATTTCGTTGTAACTTTTTTTGTAAGTTATATTTAGTTCTCCATCACACGATATTCATAGCAAGAGATGACATTCCCTGGCAGAATATTAGATACCAACAAGTTTGGTATCTCATACTTTTTAAATATATTATCTGAAACAAACTATAATCTAACCATTAATGCTCCTGTAATATTATCATATATATATAATAGTATATATTATATCACTATACTAATATATATATATATATATATTATATATATATATATATACGTATATTAATATAATGTAACTATTTAGTATATATAACATATATATATAATTATAATATATATATATATATATATACTTATATATAAATATATATATATTAAAAAGACTTAACAGCACCACAGACCACAATACTCTGAGTGTAACCTTTTAATACTCGGAAAAACAACTCTGTAAAGTGCCGACATACTCCAAAATTCTCAAGCGAAGAACATTAATTAATTATAATCCTAGCTCATTCGGAAATCAAATGGAGCTGTGTTATGAGTATATATCAATAAGTAATGCAATGGAAATATATTAATTAATAATGAATAATAATAATAATAAAATAAATATTATGAATAACTATAATATCTTTAATTAATAATTAATAGATAATATAATCGAATAATAATCAATAATAATACAATTAAAAAAATTCAGAAATTTATTTAAAACTTTCAATTAATTTTAGATAATAACAGTGTATGTGTTTTAATGAAACTGGTGTGTATGTCGCGTGTTGTGTCGTGTGGGTGTTTTGTGTGTGTGTGGGGTGTAATAGTCGGTGGGAGTGTGTATGTCCTGGTGTGTGCTTGTGTCTAAAGTATAATAGTATCCATGAAGTAAACGATGCACTGAAGTTGTACTCGATAGTGTATAGTAACACACTATTAGGATAACCTCATCGAATGAAAGGAATCTGAAATATTTAATGATAATTAATAATATGAAAACTAAAAAATATGTAATGAACTAATTCAATTAATTAATTAATAATAATAAGCAATAAATAAATTAATAAGATAATAATATAATCAATAAATGAATAATAATAAGTAATAATAAACATATATTATATAATGAACACTTAAAAATTTGAAAAATCCGACGGGATAAAAATATACAGACCATTGATAATAAATAAAACAAATTGTATATATTTTACAGACTTCGATAAGTTTTTAGTTAACAATTGTGATTTCGCTTTTCATAAACTGTAAATGATTAATTAAAAAACATAAATGTTTTTAATTATATATAGTCTCATTATATACTTATTATACATATGATTGGTAAAGCATTAAACGCAGTAAGAGCAGTATAGCAAGAAAAGCTAATGGGCCCTACTAATCGCCCACCACTATCCTTTGTGTAAGCAACAGCCCGCCTATTTGATTTTACTGTTTTATCTGCTTTTAGGGTCTGTAAAGTTAAATGTTTTTAATAAAATATCGTATACAATTGTGAGTAACATAACAAATGTCTTATATACAGACATTCTATGTTTTTTTCTTCTCACCTGGACCACATTTTTAAAAAATATTATAAGATAAAAAACTTACATTAAAGAAAAAATATAAAGATAAAAATATAAGTTTAATAAATATATGATGTATTAATCATAACTGAATAGCAGTTGAGAGTAGTCAAAAGCAGTAAAACAGTAAAAGCAGTAAAACAAAAGCCTTACTGAATCCCTTGTTGCTAGGCAAATTGGCTATGCTTGCGTGGTCTTATAAATTATCAGTAAATATATGTTGTTTTAAAATAAAAAAAATGTTTAAGTATGTGAAGTTAAATGGATGACTCATAGTATATTGTGTAAAAGAAATTCTTTGTGAATACGTTTAACATTCGATATCACAACTATGAAATATTTATCGCTCGCGCGGTAATATAGCGCCTGCCGGCGCCCGTGGCGGTTACGCTGACACTAATACCTTTCCTCATAGTTGGGAGCGAGAGAACATCCAATCTGTCCCGGAAGAAAGTCTAGATAGTTCTGGGCCCATCTTTCTTTTGCTTCCTATATATAATCTCACAGTATTCCTCTCTAAAACTTCGAACTTTTAAATTGCATTCTGCAGGATCGTCTTCTGATTATTGATCAGGTATGCGTTTTTCGACGCGTTCCTACCTTATCTGGTGATGGCAACTTTGGCTATCTGACCGTTGTTCTGCCATTAGAGACTACTGGGAACCTTGTGTGATAGCTTTTGACATTTCAAAGACGCTTAACTGGGCAATTCTTGATGATCCTCAGGATCCCTTCCTTAGGCTTTTCTCCTCCATTTTTCTCGCATATCTATTTTCTCTCAAAACAATTTATTTAGGGCAGTTGCTGACTGGACACCCACTTCCTTACGCCATTTCTTTCAGTCAATTGTGGTGTCTCTTAGTTGTCTCTCTCTCTTCTCCCTCCGTCCTTCTCGGGTCGTCTCCGATGCAGTCTCGTCTCTCTCTTTGCCTGCTCTGCTCGGTATCTCATCTTCGTTCTCTCTCTCCGACTCACTCGCTCTCTCTCATCTCTCTCTCGTCTCGTCTCTCTCTGTATAGTCTATATTACTATGCTATATATAATATTATATACTAGGTAATATAATATATATTATATCTATATATATTAGTGATATATCATAATATACTATATATATACATACTATATATGATATTATATTATATATATATATTTATATATATATGTATTATATTTATATATATATATATATATATATATATATTCAACTTTTAACTGATAACTTTCTCAGCTGATCTGTCAGCTCTATTTACAAGGATGAAATTATTTTTGAGTATGAATCAGGAGTCGGTTATTTCCGATTCCGACTCCGACTCACAGCTCTTTCTTTGAGAAATTCTTACTCCCGATTTTTTTTTAATTTGTTTATTAAATGATATGTTCCCAACTAAATGAATTTTAATTTTGAACAATAAAATCAACTTTTTTATTTTAATTTTTAACCAGGGCCGTATTTATGACCTGGGCAAATTGGGCAGTTACCCAGTTTAGCAAATTACTAATTAAATAGTAAATTACTAATTTGAAAACAAACTTTCTCAAGATTGGAAATATATAGTTCTCTCAAACTGGGTATTATATAATTCTCTCATCTGTGTACTATATAGTTCTCTCAAATTGGGTACTATATAGTTCTCTTATGATGGGTACTATATACTTCTCTCAAGTTGGGTACTACATAGTTCTCTCAGGCTGGGTACTATATAGTTCTCTCAAGTTTGGAACTATATAGTTCTCTCCTCCGGGGCACAATATAGTTCTCTCATCTGGGTACTATATAGTTCTTTCAAGTTGGGCACTAGTAGTTATGCAGGAGTTTGACCGCTACCACAATTTTCGATAGGAAGGATTAGAGCTATATGATTGAAACTTGGAATATAATCTATTGAGGTATTAAGCTCGATACCGACGAGTTTTCAAGTCGCTAGGATGTATATAGGGGGTACCTCCCCCGGAGAGCGAACGTAAAATATTGCGCTTACGCCCTTGTTGTGGTTTCCGAGCGCGTGGAGATTAGGCTTAGGACGAGTTTGGGTCGAGCGTGATGACGTAATCTCGTCGTAGACGAGATTACGTACCCCTGCGCCCCCCCGTAAGGGGGGACGCAGCCCCCTAAAAATTAAATTGACCGTAGGAGGCTGAAATTTCGATATTGTATAGAAGAAGGAGAAAGGAGTCTGACGTAGTCTCGTCGAGATTACGTACACCTGCGTTCTCCGTAAGGGGGGACGCAGCCCCCCTAAAAAAGTTAAATTAATCGTAGAAGGCTGAAATTTGAATAATGTATAGGAAAAGGAGAAGGGAGTCTGAATCTGTAGAGTTTGAGTTGGCATTGGCACCGGTGTTGGCTCCGGTGCGGTGGTGGGATAGTAAATAAGGTTATAATAATACAATATTGGTCTTAAAATATAGGTTTATAAGATCATAGAGTTCGAATATGGATGTTTGAGGCTCCCTCATGGCGATGCGGGTTGTGTCAGCAGGCCCCCGGGTCGGCGCATGCGCGATCCGGCGCGAAACAGGCGGATCCGGTGCGGTGCTGAGCTAATAAACATTCGTATAACAACAATGTTGGTGTCCTTATATATGTTATCGAGACTGTAGATTTCAAAAATGATGGTTTCAGAACCATCAAAAAAAAAAAATAATAAATAAATAAACATAAATAAATAAATAAATAAATAAATAAATAAATAAAATTTCTTATTCTTTTTATGTTTATAACTTACAAATTTACGTTTTTACATACCCTAAAGCAGTAAATCAGTAAATCAGTAAATCAGTAATTCAAACAGCCCTCCTCAGCCCTTCCATGATCTATTGATCTATTGATCTATTGATCTATTGATTCGTCATATTTTTTACTAAAATTGTCACGTTTTACATACCCTAAATCACTAAATCAGTAAATCAAACCACCCAACCTACACTCCTGTCAAACAATGATCTATTGAAATATTGATCTATTGATTCAGGTCATATTTTTTAATAAAATTATCATGATTTACATACCCTAAATCAGTAAATCAGTAAATCAAACCGGCCATACCACACCGCCCACACCATCCATGATCTATTGATCTATTGATCTATTGATTCAAGTCACATTTCGAGTATCATTTTGGATAAACATAACATAAAAACAAATTCTTTATACACTGATCAACGAATATATGCTAACGTAACAAAGTTTTCACATTAATAAAGTTTACTTAGCATCATCTGAACTATGAATATAATACACAAAGACAAACCTGACAAGCCTTAAACATGAATAAACTGTTAACGTTAACAAAGTTCCACACTTAACAACAGTAAAGTAACTAACATAGCATGCAAAGACGTAACCTATTCACCCTTTGTCGAGCATATCTCTAACATAACAATGTTAATTTATATTAACATGGTAATATTTAACTAAAATTTATCACAACATTGGTTAATTATCATACTGATCAACGAATATACTCAAACTTAATAAAGTTTTCACATCAAAAACCTAACATAGCGTAACATGAACTAAGAAAATAATGTACAAAGACAAACCTAACACAACTTACATACGAAAAAAATACACTGTTAACATTAACAAAGTTCACACACTTAACATCAGTAAAGTAACTAACATCGCATGCAAAACGTATTCTATTCATACTTTTTCAAGCGTATCTCTAACATATTAACGTTAATCTTACAATGACACAGGAACATTTAGCAAAAAATGTATCATAACCATGTCCGATTATCATACAGACCAAACGAAATATATGCTAACGTCACAAAGTTTTCACATATGCATAGTAATATTTAACAAAAATTTATGATAGCCTTACCTAAATATCATAATCCCACAAATAATGCAACATAACAAAAGTTTTATTCAAAATAACATAAAAATAAGGTCTTTGAATAAATATCATAGTAAAGTGTAATAGTTTACCGAATTTAAAACATAAATCAGTAAAATCAGTAAATCAAACCAACCCGTCCCCTCCACGGCCCTCCCTATCCACCTGTCCATGACCTTTTGATCTATTGTCTAGTGATTCAGGTCACATATCGAGTATCATTTCGGATAAACATAGTACAAAATAAGTTCTTTATATACTAACCAACGAATATATGCTAACGTAACATTGTTTTCACATTAATAAAGCTAACATAGCATTACCAGAACTAAGAATATAATGAGCAATGACAAAACCTATCACACCTTACGCACGAACAAACTACTAAAACATTAAAAGTTCCATTTACTTAACAACAGTAAGTACTAGCACAGCCGTAGCAAAACGTACTATTCACACTTTTCAAGCATTCTTCTACATATCAATTGTTTTAATTTTTACATTACGCACTAATTGATTTACGGTCGCATTTCGAGTATCATTTCGGATAAACATAGCACAAAATGAGTTTTTTATATACTAACCAGCGAATATATGCTAAATAACAATGTTTTCACATTAAAATAAAGCTAACATAGCATCACATGAACTAAGAAAATAATGTACAAATACAAACCTAACACAACTTACACACGAATAAACTGTTAACATTAACAAAGTTCCACACATAACACAAGTAAAGTAACTAACATTGCATGCAAAACGTACCTATTCATACTTTTTCAAGCATATCTCTAAAGCATATTAACGTTAAATCTAGCATTGACACGTAACATTTACAAAAATGTAATCATAACCAACATTGTCCGATTAATCATACCAGACCAATCGATAATATGCTAACGTAAAACAAAGATTTTTATATTATCATAGTAATATTTTAAGCAAAATTTATCATAATAACCTTACCTAAATATCATAATAACCAACAAAAATGATCTATTGACCTATTGATCTAATGATTCAGATCACATATTGAGTATCATTTCGGTAAACATAGTAAAAAATAAGTTGCTTTAATACTAACCCCGAATATATGATAACGTAACATTGTTTTCACATTAATAAAGCTAACATAGCATTACCAGAACTAAGAATAATAATGTACAATGACAAAAACCTAACACATCTTACGCACGAATAAACTACTAACATTAACAAAGTTCCATACTTAACAACAGTAAGTACCTAGCATAGCGTACAAACGTAACTATTCACACTTTTCACAGCATATCTGCTAACATATCAATGTTTAATTTTACATTAAACTATTGATTTACCGTAGCATTTCGAGTATCATTTGCGGATAAAATAGCACAAAATAAGTTCTTTATATACTTAACAACGAATATATGCTAACATACCTATGTTTTCACATTAATAAAGCTAACATAGCATCATATGACCTAAGAAAATAATGTACAAATACAAACCTAACACAACTTACACACGAATAAACTGTTAACATTAAAAAGTTCCACACTTAACACCAAAGTAAAGTAACTAACATTGCATGCAAAACGTAACCTATTCATACCTTTTCGAGCATATCTCTAATATATTAACGTTAAGCTTACATTGACACAGTAACATTTAGCAAAAATGTATCATAACCTTGTCCGATTATCATACAGACCATCGAATATATGCTAACATAACAAAGTTTTATCCAAACATAACATAAAAATAAGTTTCTTTGAATAAAATATCATAGTAATTTGAATAGTTACTGATTTTAAAGCAGTAAATCAGTAAATCAGTAAATCAAACCATCAACCTCTCCCCACCCCTTCCCCCATGACCTTTTGATCTATTGATCTATTGATTCATGTCACATTTCGAGTATCATTTCGGATAAACCTAACACAAAAATAAGTTCTTTATATACTAACCATCGAATTTATGCTAACGTAACAACGTTTTTACATTAATAAAGCTAACATAACATAACCTGAACTAAGAATATAATGTACAACGACAAACCTACCATACAGACCAACGAATAATTACTAACATTAACAAAGTTTCCGCACTTAACAACAGTAAAGCACCTAACACTTCGTACAAAAACGTACTATTCCCTCCCCTTTTTTCAAGCATATCTCTAACATATCAATGTTAATTTTACATTAACATCGTAATATTTAACAAAAATTTAGCATAATCCTGTCTAATCATCATACTGACAACGAATATAATGCTAACGTAACAAATTTTTTTTGTCAGCGTTGTCCAATTTCCAAACTCACTTTTTTTTTGATTTTGAAATGAAAAATTGAGATACATTTTTTTCTGTTTGGGAGAAGGGGATGAAATTTTCAGGGCATATGTAGTCGGGGAAGAGGCACATTTTTTACTTAAATAATTTCTTTGTATATGCATTAGTTTTGGATTTGTTCATGGAACAAATTTTCAAAAAAAAAATTTTGGGAAATTTTTTAAAACTTTTCTTTTGAGTATACAAAAAAATTATCTAAGTAAAAAAGGTGTATCTTGCCCAACTATACAAGCCCTAAAAATTTGATGTTGATCGGATAAGTAGAAAAAAAATTATATCAATATTTCACTTTTCAAAAATTTAGTCGTTCCAAAAAGTGAAATATTAAGATAATTTTTTTCCTACTTATCCGATCAACATCAAATTTTCAGAGCTTGTACAGTTGGGCGAGATACACCTTTTTTACTTAGATAACTATTTTGTATACTCAAAAGAAAATTTTAAAAAAAATTTCCCAAATTTTTTTTTTGAAAATTTGTTCCATGAACAAATCCAAAACTAATGCATATACAAAGAAATTATTTAAGTAAAAAATGTGCCCTCTCCTCGACTACATATGCCCTGAAAATTTCATCCACTTCGCCCAAACAGAAAAAAATTTATCTCAATTTTTCATTTCAAAATCCAAAAAAAAAGGAGTTTGGAAATTGGAAAACGCTGAGCACACAACTCAAAAAATCGAAAAAGTACTTCCGTACTTTTTTAGGTAATGGACCTATCTATGCATATTTCAAGTTTGGAAAGTCATTTCGGAAAAAATCTGAAGTTGATTCGAAGAATGTCAAAAACATGGGTTTTGAAAAATTGAAAATTCTGAAATAATGACTACAGACACAAAAAAAAACACCGGAAAAGAACGTTTTACAGGCCAAAAAAAGCTACATTTTTGTGTTTATATAGTCAAAATCGGCTGATAATTCCGAATTTTATGTCCATTTTTAGGTGGGGTGAAAACTGGGGCCAGCCCCAGCCTAAAATTGGATCTTGCTCTTAATGTTAATAATTTATTCGTACGTGTGGTGTGTTAGGTTTGTCGTTGTACATTATATTCTTAGTTCCAGCTATGTGCTATGTATGCTTTATTAATGTAAAAACATTTTTACGTTAGCATATATCATTGGTTAGTATACAAAGAACTTATTTTTGTGTATGTTTATCGAATGATACTCGAAAATGTGACATGAATAATAGATCAATAGATCAAAAGGTCATGGGGGAGGGGGTGATGGTTTGATTTACTGATTTACTGATTTACTGCTTTAAAATCAGTAAACTAATGCAATTTACTATGATATTTTATTCAAAGAACTTATTTTTATGTTATGTTTGGATAAAACTTTGTTATGTTAGCATATATTCGATGGTCTGTATGATAATCGGACAAGGTTATGATACATTTTTGCTAAATGTTACTGTGTCAATGTAAGATTAACGTTAATATGTTAGAGATATGCTTTGAAAAAGTATGATAAGTTACGTTTTGCATGCAATGTTTGTTACTTTACTGTTGGTAAGTGTAGAACTTTGTTAAATGTTAACAGTTTTTCGTGTGTAAGTGTGTTGGTTTGTATTTGTACATTATATTTCTTAGTTCATATGATGCCATGTTAGCTTTATTAATGTGAAAACATTGTTATGTTAGCATATATTCGCTGGTTAGTATATAAAGAACTCATTTTTGTGCTATGTTTATCCGAAATGATACTCGAAATGCGACGTAAATCAATAGTGTTAATGTAAAATTAACATTGATATGTTAGAGATATGCTTGAAAAAAGTGTGAATAGGTTACGTTTTGTACGCTGTGCTAGGTACTTTACTGTTGTTAATATGGAACTTTGTTAATGTTAGTAGTTTATTCGTGCGTAAGGTGTGTTAGGTTTGTCAATAAGCGTGCATTATATTCTTAGTTCTGGTAATGCTATGTTAGCTTATTAATGTGAAAACTTTGTTACGTAGCATATATTCGTTGGTTAGTAATATAAAGAACTTATTTTTGTAGTATGTTTCCGAAATAATACTCGATATGTGACCTGAATCATTAGATCAATAGATCAAAAGGTCATGGATGGGTGGATAGGGAGGGGCCGGGGAGGGAACGGGTGGTTTGATTTACTGATTTACTGATTTACTGCTTTAAATTCGGTAAACTATTACACTTTACTATGATATTTTATTCAAAGAACTTATTTTTATGTTATGTTTGGATAAAACTTTGTTATGTTTGCAATTATTTGTTGGGGATTATGATATTTAAGGTAAGGTTATGTTATGATAAATTTTTGTTTAAATATTACTATGATAATGGTAGAAAACTTTGTTACGCTAGCAATATTATTCGTTGGTTGTAGATAATCGAACATGGTTATGATCAATTTTGGCTAATGTTACTTGTGTCATTGTAAGATTAACGTTAATATGTTAGAGATACGCTTGAAAAAGTATGAATAGGATACGTTTTGCATTCAATGTTAGTTACTTTACTGATGTTAAGTGTTGAACTTTGTTAATGTTAACAGTTTATTCGTATGTAAGTTGGGCTAGGTTTGTCTTTGTACATTATTTCTTAGTTCATGTTACGCTATGTTAGGTTTATTGATGTGAAACTTTATTACGTTAGAGTATATTCGTTGATCAGTATGATAATTAACCAATGCTGTGATAAACATTTTAGTTAAATATTACCACATGTTAATATAAAATTAACATTGTTATGTTAGAGATATGCTTGACAAAGTGTGAATAGGTTATGTCTTTGTATGCTATGTTAGTTACTTTACTGTTGTTAAGTGTGGAACTTTGTTAACGTTAACAGTTTATTCATGTTTAAGGCGTGTCAGGTTTTGTCTTTGTGTATTATATTCATAGTTCAGATGATGCTAAGTAAACTTTATTAATGTGAAAACTTTGTTACATTAGCATATATTCGTTTATCAGTGTATAAAGAATTTGTTTTTATGTTGTTTATCCAAAATGATATCTCGAAATGTGACTTGAATCAATAGATCAATAGATCAATAGATCATGGATGGTTGGGCGGTGTGGTATGGCCGGTTTGATTTATCTGATTTAAACTGATTTAGGGTAATGTAAATAACCATGATATATTTTATTAAAAAATATGACATGAATCAATATATCAATAGATCAATAGATCAATAGATTATGGTTGGACAGGAGTGTAGGTTGGGTGGTTTGATTTACTGATTTAGCTGATTTAGGTATGTAAAACGTGAACTAGGGTATGTAAAAAATATGACTTGAATCAATAGAATAATAGAATCAATAGATCATAGATCAATAGATCATGGAAGGGCTGAGGAGGGCTGTTTGATTTACTGATTTTACTGATTTAACTGCTTTAAGGGTATGTAAAAGCGTAAATTTGTAAGTTTATAAACATAAAAGAATAAGAAATTTATTTATTTATTTATTTATTTATTTATTTATTTATTTATTTATTTATTTATTTTTTATTTTTATTTTTATTTCTTGATGGTTCTGAAAACCATCATTTTGAAATCTACAGACTCGATAACATTATATAAAGGAACATCCACATTAGTTTGTTATAAAACAATGTTTATTAACGCTCAGCACCGCATCCGGATCCCGCCTGTTTCGGCGCCGGATCGCGCATGCGCCGACCCGGGGGCCTGCTGACACAACCCGCATCGCCATGAGGGAGCCTCAAACCATCCATATTCGAACTCTAATGATCTTTATAAACCTATATTTTTAAGACGCACCTATTGTATTATTATATACGCTTATTTTAATCACCACCACACAAACCCCGGAGCCCAACACGCGTGCCAATGCACTCAAACTCCTACAGATTCAGCTCTTTCTCCTTCTTCTATACATTATCAAAATTTCAGGCTTCTACGATTAATTTAATTTTTTTAGGGGGGCTGCGTCCCCCCTTACGGGGGGACGCAGGGGTACGTAATCTCGTCTACGACGAGATTCGTCAGACTCCTTTCTCCTTCTTCTTATACACTATCCAAATTTCAGCCTCGCTACGATCAATTTTGATTTTAGGGGGCTGCGTCCGCCCTTACGGGGGGACGCAGGGGTACGTAATCTCCGTCTACGACGAGATTACGTCATCACGCTCGACCCAAACTCGTCTTAAGTCTAATCTCCCCACGCTCGGAAACCACAACAAGGGCGCAAGCGCAATATTTTTGTGGTTCGCTATCGGGGGGAGGTAACGCGCTAGTATACATGCCTAAGCGACTTGAAAACTCGTCGTATGCGGAAGTTAACACATACATAGATTATATTCCAAGTTTCAATCCTATAGCTCTAATCCTTCCTATCGAAAAAGGTGGTAGCGGTCAAACTCCTGCATAACTACTGGTACTACATAATTCTTTCAGGCTGGACACTCTATAGTTGCTTTAAAGTTGGTACTTAAATAGTTTCTTCATCTAGGTACTATATTAGTTCCTGCATCAAGTGGGTACTAATATGTTTCTCTCAGGCTGTCTTTATAGTTCTTTCTAAGTTGGGTACTATGTAGTTCTCACAAGTTAGGTATTATATAGTTCTTTCAGGCTGGGTACTATGTATATTTTAATTTTTTTTATAAAGGACAGTCAATACCTAAAGATTTAACATCAATAATGATGCAATAAAATTTGGACAACTCAGGTTTTTGTCAAGTTTCTTTTCCCTTCTCAATCTACATTAACAAATAAAAATAAAACGGTCATGCCTAACTAATAACCATTTAAAGTCATATATTTATGCAGTACAATTATGGAGAAAAAGCAATACTTAAGATTATTATTAATAAAATTAGCTTTAAATAATAAAAAAAACAATACAAAGTATTAAAATAGTTAAACTTGCTCTTGTTTTTGTTTTAATTCAAACAAGTTCATTTTTTGCACCTAACATTCTCTCTCTCTCTCTCTTCTCTCTCTCTCTCTCTCTCTCTCTCTCTCCCTCTCTCTCTCCTCTCTCTCTCGTCTCTCTCTCTCTCTCTCTCCAAATATATATATATATATATATATATATAGGCTATTTATAAGATGTTGACTCCAGGAACGAAAATCAATAAAAAATGTAACTTAATTTCAATGATTTGAGGTTAAATACATTAGTAAATACTGGATTTTCAAATGTAATTTAATTAATATTAAGAAAAATTAAAAAGAAATTGACATATATTTTTTTGTGCTTCACACCTATAATCTTATAAAAATGAGTAGCTTTGGCCGTGCTTAGGCTATTTATTTCAGTTTAAATTTGAATGAATGTATACGTAAAGTTTGTAGAAACCACCTTGACAATAATAAATTGATATTTGATATTTTTATAAACTTTTATGTTTTTGATCGCGGGGTGGGGCTCGGCCCCCCCCTTATATCATCGCCCCCCCGTCCCCGCAGAGCGGGGTGCCCGCTCGCCAGCTCGCGGGTCCGGGGGGAGTTTTTTTTAAAAATAAAAATACCCATAAATTATAATAATAATCGAAAATCAATAAATAAAAATGAAGAACTTAGAAAAAATTAAATTCCTATAATAATAATAATAATAATAATAAATAATAATAAACAATAATTATAAAATAATAATAATCACAAGAATATAATAAATAATAAAATCTTTATTAATTTCTAAAAAATTAAAAATGCAAATGCTAATAAATAATAGAAATTGCAGTAATAAAGAAAAGGCCCGAATTTCGTTGTTTTTCTTATCGAAAATTTCCCCCGTATAATGGAGTCAACATCTTATAAATGTCCATATTATATATATATATATATATATATATATATATATATATAATATAATAATATATATATAATATATCTATATAATATATATTATATATATATTATATATTATATATATATATATATATATATATATATTATATATATCTATATATATATATATATATATATATATATAATATATATATAATATATATAT
>JABUQX010097130.1:10000-32500 GCA_015478945.1 Trachelipus rathkii | reverse complement strand
ATATATATATATATATAAGTAGTAAGTGAACCACCTCAAAGACCACATTTGGAATACGAGCTCTGAGTGTCCTTATCAGCGTAGCTGATAAGGACACGTGTTTTTGAGATAAGTTAATTGATTTTTCATGTTATTTCGTAATTATTTTTTATTATGCGCGGTTGCGCGTGCGCATACACATACACATACACACATACATATTATTATTATTATTATTATTATTATTATTACGAAGATTCGATTCTCGAAGAGAATCGAATCGAGTCGAAAAACGATCCCTGTAAGGGATCGTTTTTACGCACTCTGACTCCGACTCCGACTCCGACTCCGACTCCGACTCCGACTCCAACGCCTGCTCTGGGTCCGGGCGCGGTTCTTACTCCGGCTCCGACTCCGCATTAGCCATAGCGAATGAATGAATCTGGTTCAGTCTTTGAAGTTTTATTATTATTATTATTATTATTATTATTATTATTATTATTATTATTATTATTATTATTATTATTATTATTATTATTATTATTATTATTATTATTATTATTATTATTATTATTATTATTATTATTATTATTATATGCTATGTATGTGTTAAGGACGAAACCGTGTAAATTTCAAGTTGGTGGGGTGTATATAAGGGGTGGTCACCCCCGAGAGCGTATCCGCTACGCCCTCGTTTATACCCTTTTGGCTTTCCAAACCCGAGCTTGAGTTAAGCCTAACGAGAGTTAGGTTCGAGCGTGATGACGTAATCTCGTCGGAGACGAGATTACGTCAGCGCGCGAGCGTGCGCATACACATACACATACACATTATTATTATTTATTATTATTATTACTTCGAAGAAATTGTGATCACGAAGTGATCACAATTTCGAGGTGTCTTATGCTCCGACTCCGACTCCAGCTCCAGCTCCGACTCCAGCTCCGGCTCCGACTCCGGCTCCGGTTCAGGGTTCGGTTTGGTTCAGTCAACGCTTAGTGTTGATTTGTTTGTATTTATTATTATTATTATTATTATTATTATTATTATTATTATTATTATTATTATTATTATTATTATTATTATTATTATTATTATTATTATTAGTAGTAGTAGTAGTAGTAGTAGTAGTAGTGGTAGTATAAGTAGAGTAGTAGTAGTAGTAGTGGTTAGAGTAGTTAGAGTTATTCGTATCGGGTTAAAATTTGGAGGGGTGTTAGATGGTGACATATCCTTGTTGTATACGAGGTTACATCCCACTGGGTCCCCGAAGGGGGACCCCACCCCCACTTAAAAATCAAAATGTTCGTAATTGGTTGAAATTTGGTGAGAGGATTCAGAGTTGAATTTCTAGAAATACTTGATATGTGAATCTGATGAGTTGGCTCCGGCACCGGTGCTGGAGCCACTGCGGTGCCGAGTTAATAAACAATCGTATAACAACAATGTTGGTGTCCTTATAAGGGTTATCGAGGTCGTAGAGTTCGAATATGATGGTTATAAGACCGTATAGGGTGTCTAGGATCCCACAGAAGGGGATCCCGCCCCAAACATTAAATATTGATGTAGAAAGCTGAAACTTGATATACTGCCTTTTTAGGTTGTATCTTAGATGTATACGGTGTAAAATGACCGATTTGACCAAATTTGGGGGACCAGCCCCCAAATCTGAAATATTTTCGTAGAGTGATGTAAACTCGTTAATACAACCTCTAAGGATGTTATCTTAGATGTAAGCATGGAGTAAATGAACTTGTGGGTGCCGCAGATTGGGGTACTCACCCCAAAATCTGAATATTGACATAGAACTATGAAACGAAACTTGATATACAGCCTTTTTAGGTTGTATCTTAGATGTATCCGGGGTAAAATGACCGATGGGACCAAATTTGGGGGACCGGCCCCCAAATCTGAAATATTGACCTAGAACGATGAAACTCGGATATATACCTTTCATATAGGTACCCATTATCGTATATGGGTTTAATAGCCGTACAACATCCCCAAAGGGGGGTCACCACCACAAAACTGAAATATTGGCGTAGAACAACGAAACTTGGTATACATCTTTCTTATGATGTATCCTCGATACAGAAAAGAAAAAAAATAAAAAAAATAAAAATTAAATAAATAAATAAATAAATAAATAAAATTTCTTATTCTTTTTATGTTTATAACTTACAAATTTACGTTTTTACAATACCCTAAGGCAGTAATCACAAATCAACCACCCTCCTGACCATCATACCCTGCTGTGATCTATTGATCTATTGATAAGGTCAAATTTTTTACTAAAATTGTAACGTTTTACATACCCTAAAGCAGTAAATCACTAAATCAAACCAACATCCAACCTCCCTCCTGACCACCTGTGTTCTATTGATCTATTGATCTATTGATCTATTGATTAAGGTCATATTTTTACTAAAATTGTAACGTTTTTAACATACCCTAAAGCAGTAAATCACCAATCAAAACCACTATCCAACTCCCTCCTGTCCACTATTGATCTTTGATCTATTGATCTAAGGCCACATTTCGAGTATCATTTTGGATAAACATAACATAAAATCAAGTTCTTTATACAAAGATCAATCAATATATGTTAACGTAACAAAGTTTTCACATTAATAAAACTTACTTAGGCATCAATCTAAACTATGAATAAGCCCACAAAGACAAACCTGACACGCCTTAAACATGAATAAACTGTTAACGTTATCGAAAAGTTCACACATAACAACCAAGAAAGTAAACCAACATAGCAATACAAAGAGTACTCTATTCACACTTTAATCAAAAGCATATCTCTTAACATATTAACGTTAATCTTACACTGACCCAGTAACATTTAGCAAAAATTTATCACAACGTTGGTTAATTATCATACAGATCAATGAGTATCTGCTAAACATAAATAAGGTTTTCACATTAATAAAGCTAACATATCGTTACATGAACTAAGATAAATAATGTACAACAAACAAACCTATCAACACTTAAAACAACGAATAAACTGATAAACATTAACAAAAGGTCCAAACTTATCAACAGTAAAAGTAACTAACAAGACATACAAAAACTATCCATTCCACTTTAATCAAACATAATCACCAATTATTGACAAGTTAATTTTACATTAAACATATAATATTTAACAAAAAATTTAGCATAACCTATCCTAACTAGCATAATACTAATTGGTAAAGACAAACAAAGTAAAGTTTTTATTCTCTGTAAAGCTAAACTATGAACACAATAGCATACTTAACACACAACGGCTGCACGAATAAACAGCCAGCCCAACATCTTAAAACAACAAAGCGTACATAAGGGGGGCAGTAAAACATGTTTTCAGGTGTATAACATATAATTTCCAATAAAAAAGAACATTAAATAAATAAATACATTCAAACATATAAGTTTTATTTTAAATATATTAATCCATCTAATCAGGGGAGACATAGAATTCTGTGAAAAATTTGAGCAAGTTCTATATGTTTCTCCAGAGATTCAACACCATCGATAAGATGTAAGCATAAATACAACCTGAGGCAACTAAACCATTTTTTCTGCATATTTCGGTTCAACAGCACTCACTTGCTCATAGCAGAGAGAAGTAAACGTATCCTGGCTGAATAGTTATTAAGGCATTTCTGATACTGAATTATAACAACGGGAAACACCACATGTTTCGTGTAAAATCATAGATTACACCATAGTGCTATATTGAATTAAGTCCTCAAGTATGTCAACATCGTTAAGGTGCGATGTTAATTCGTTTTTTATTTTAAGCAAAGCTGTTATATTTTCAGATGTTCGAACTGTGAAACCTATACACGTACGCATGAAGGTCACACAATCGAAGGGTTTCCAATAGTTGCGCACATCAATACTTTTAACATTATCAGATGCAGTGAAAGAACATCTATTCTATATAATCCTCGTCAAGCTGTCACCTTTGTTTCAGGGCAAGGATGCGATGTCCTCAGATGACACATACTCATTCTTTACCCAAGCTTCAAACGCAGTCGATAATCTTGATGAATTCCTCAACCGATATGATTAAAGGTCTTATTACCTGCACCTCCAATTGGAATACAGGCAATATATTGTTTTCCATTCGTTTTACGAAAAAATGTAATTGACACATCGTTGGGTATTACGAAGGTCCTCGTAAAGAGAACATTCGTAGGAGCAGAATGAGAGGTCATCATACCAACACAGCGAAAAATGTCTTACTGACGAAATTCGGATGTATAAACAGATCTAAAAGGTAACGAGATCTTTCTTTCAACAATCAGAAGATAAGTAAACAAGAATACAATGCACGAACGAACCATATCAGTTCAAAGGGGTATATATTCTCGTTAACAACAAAACAACGAACAATGAACATAGTACAGGTAAAATAAGTCTTTTATATAACTACCAACGAATATAATGCTAACTACATTGTTTTCCACAATTAATAAAGCTAACATAGCATTACCAGAACTAAGAATATAATGTGCAATAACAAATCTAACACACCTTACGCCTAGAATAAACAACTAACATTTAAACAAAGTTCCATATTAACGCAGTAAAGTACCTAGCAAGGCAACAAAACGTAACCTATTCAAATACTTTTTAAGGCATATCTCTACAGCATATCATATGTTAATTTCAATCAACGAACTGATTTACGTAGCATTTAAAAGTAGTCATTTCGGGGATAAACATAACAACAAAAGAGTTCTCTATATACTACAACCATCGTAATATATTTAACATCAACAAGGTTTTCATATTAATAAAGCTAACATAGCTCATATGAACTAGAAAATAATGTACAACGACAAACTAACACAACTTAAGCACGAATAAAGAGTTAACATTAACAAAGGTCGTCCACACTAACCTGTAATAGTAACTAACATTGCAATACAAATCGTAACCTTTTATACTTTTTCCAAACATATCTCTAACATATTAACGTTAATTTTACATTGGCGCGGTAATATTTAACAAGGATTTATCATAATCTTGTCCAAGTTATCATACAAGACCAGAGCGAAACTGTAAAAAATAACAAAGTTTATTACCAAACATAACCCATTCAGAAAGAATAAGTTTCTTTATAACTACTAAACCATCGAATATATGCCTGACGTAACAAACGTTCTTTACATTAATAAAGCTAACATAACATAACCTGAACTAAGAATATAATGTACAACGACAAACCTAACACACCACACGTACGAATAAATTACTAACATTAACAAACTTCTGCACTTAACAACTAGAGGTGTACCGGAATTCCGGTCCGGCCGGAATTCCGGCCGGAATTTGACATTTTTTTCCGGTTCCGGTTCCGGACCCGGAATTTTTCAAAATTCCGGACCGGAACCAGGAATTATTAATTTACTTCTGAGAAAAAAAATTTGTTGTAAGAGATTTATTTTATATAACCCATAGCCCATCTTTTAACAAAAATATAATAGTAGCTCTTGTGTAAAGTATTCATACAGTGTATCACATACCTACAGTATTATTAAATAAAGATTACTCAAATACCTCAAAATATAGGATTATAGGATTGAAAATATTGCTGAATTGTGGTGAAGTAAAAGAAAAACTGTTCACAGTTTTGGGCGATATTTTTAAACGTTTTTCCTCAAATATATTTCCTGCTTCTAAAAATGAAAATAATTTCTCAGAATATATGGAGGAGACTGGAAAGGAGAGTAATTTTTGGGCTAGTACTGCAATGTTTGGGAATTTAGCTTTGTTCATTTTCCATCAATTAAGGAATTCTTCTTTTCCCAGATTAGAAATTGATTTTTCTTGTAAAAAAAATTTCAATTTCTTTAAGAATTTACCTTTTGAAGAGCCACTGATTTTTCTTTTTTTTTTTCTTTTTACACTAACTGAATCGCTGTCACTTTCACTTTCTTCAAACTTATAAAAACTAAGTAACTTTACAGTAATGGTTCTTTTCTTAATGCTCCTAATAATGTATTTGAGGCTGGAAGCTTGGGCAAATCTAGTTTATTGTGGAGGTAATGGCTGGCGTGTTCTGAGAAATGGCTCGATGGGGCGCGCTGAATGACTTCTTCGGCTGGTACTGTGGCTACTGGCACGAGTGATCGAGCTGGTTCTACGTTCAGATTATGTGTGGCATGGATTTCTAGTCGAGCATCGCAGGTTCTACGCAACTTCCCTTATTTTCATGTTGAAAGAGTAAAGGTCCAGTGTAGGTATCTGTGAGGTAGCGGACGTGACGAGGTATGTTAAAACAAGGTATCGTGGCTGGGTGTTTTATATATTGACTAGTGAGTCCTGTGCTGCTTGGCTGTTTTGATTCAGTGAGAGATCTAACGTGCGCAGATCCGATTGGCGTTCAGGGCCGTGCTGTTATTCTCTGCTGTCACCTCAGAGTTGAGATGATATGCTGGAGAGCTCAAATAAGTAGAATAATTGATGATATAATTGATTTTGCCTTATAGTTTCCGTAACCATGAGAAATGGTTGCAAAACTCTTGGAATTTTTTCAAGTTATTTGCCATTATTAGCAGTCAAAGCTAAATGATTGATTGTTCCTAATAATAAACTTGCAGAGTCTTTTCAAACATTCAATCTTTCTAGAAAATCAAATATGTGGTATCCCAGCCCTTGTATTTAACATCTTGAATTGGCATAAGTGAGGCTTGCAAGATGTGGATCGAAGTCTCTATGTATTCTTTTTTTTAAAGTTCATTACAGTTTTAAAAAACCTGGAACTGATCGAAATGTGTAAAATATTCCTTCGTTTCTTTGTTAAATCACACTGCTCTTTGAGAAATTAATGAATCTTTATATAAATTGAATTTTATGAATAAAACAAGAAAAACTTGTGTATCCTGCTAAATCAGTTCCAAGTTTCATGTTATAGCCTCCTCTCGAAGGTCAATGGATTATGTTAGGAGGAATTTCCCAATTATTCATCGTAATTTCAAAACTCATAGTGATTTTAATTCCAGAATGAGAACCTGGGAAATACTTGCAATGGAATACACAGTCCATTTTTTTAAACTCGCTGGTAAACCAGAGTGCAGTTAAAGAAATAAATGAGTCGTTTGAATTATTTAGCTCTCTATATATCTGTAGTAAATGATATCTGATCAGCCTTAGATAACTTCTCGAATACTGCTGATCTCAATTTCCTGTATGAAGTTGGTAACATTTTCTGTACAAAATATTTTCTACTAGGAATAAGATATTTTGGTTGATGCAATAAGTTCTATGAATCCCTTCTCTTCTGTGACTGTGAATGGCTGGATACTCATCGCGATAAAATTCATTATTTTCTGTGATTTGGGGTCATTGATATGCCAAATCTTTTTTGAGGAAAACACCCCTCAAAGCTCACTTTTTTCACGGCTTGGATCTATTGCTCTTTTGTGGTTTCCCCTCTTCTAGAAAATACAATACTCTCCCTTTTAATATTAAAATTTTTGGACTTCCAGATAATCTCTTCAATGATGATTTTCCATATGTTCATGAAGTGGTGTTGTACTAAATAAGATTTTATGTTGAAAGTTATTTAAAATATATATTTTTTACATTTCTTTATAGTTAAAGGAAAGTTCATAAGAAATTCCGGTTCCGGCCGGAATTCCGGCCGGAATTTTTTTTTGTGATTCCGGCTAATTCCGGTTCCGGCCGGAACTGAAAATTTCAGTTCCGGTACACCCCTAATTATAACAGTAAAGCAAATGAGCGTTTTTTTTCAAGCATATCTCTAACATATCAATGTTAATTTTACATTAACATCGTAATATTTAACAAAAATTTAGCATAATCCTGTCTAATCATCATACTGACAACGAATATAAAGCTTACGTAACAATTTTTTTTTGTCAGCGTTGTCCAATTTCCAAACTCACTTTTTTTTGGATTTTGAAATGAAAAATTGAGATAATTTTTTTTCTGTTTGGGAGAAGTGGATGAAATTTTCAGGGGGTGATCACCCCGAAGAGGTGTAAGCGGGCTTTACCCCTCCGAAGGAGGGGTAAGGCCTCAGCCCGAAAGCCCGCTTACAACCCTGCGGGGTGATCCCCCCTCGCAGGATTCACACCCTTTCAGGGGCGAATCCCCCTGGTTTTCTTCTTCGGAAAGGTAATGTGTTGTTTGGATATTCCTTGTTAATGACAAACTGTTTATTCGTAAGTTAAGTACGTTTATGTAAATATTACTATGGGCAAATGTGGAAATAACACTGATTTGTTAGAGAAATGATGAGTTTTTGTAAGATATTACTGTGTTAACTGACGATGATGTGTTAGAACTGTGAGCCTAGGTTAAGTTTTTGTTGAATAATGTTAGGTTTGCCCTAGACTTTTGCTAATGTCTACGTTTATTCGTAGGTCAAATGATGTTATACTCGAAACGAGTGACACTTTGATGAAGATAGTGTCAATTCATAGTTCAAGATGGTGGCATCTTTGATAGATTGGTCACTTTGTTAAGGGATTTTGTTAGATAATACGGCTTTACCTGTTGCTAATATGCTCGAAAAGTGGGAACATATGCGTATTGGTATGACCTGTTAGAATACTTTACCTTGATCATAGGGAATTTTTCAAGGATGTAAGCTTGATTATTCATCGCCTAGGTATGTTAGGTTTCATTTGTACATTATATTTCCTAGTCGCGGTATGATTGTTTAGCTTTACAATTGATGTTAAAACCTTGTTGGTTAAGCAATATATTCGTAGGTTGGTAATATAAAGATTATTTTATTTAATGTTTGTCCAAAATGATACTGAAAATATGAACTTGAATCAATAGTTCAATAGATCACAGGTGGGTGGGACGGGTAGGGGACTGCGGGGATGGGTGGCTTGATTTACTGATTTACTGCTTTAAAATCAGTAAATTATTACGCTTTACTGTGATATTTTACTCAAAGAACTTATTTTTATGTTATGTTAGGATAAAATTTTGTTATTTTTTGTTATGTTTGGTTAAAACTTTGTTATGTTTGCGATTATTCGCTGGGGATTATGATATTTAGACGAGGTATGATGAATTTTTTGTTAATGTTACGAAAAGTTGATGTAAAGACATTTGTGACGTCAAGCATTAAATTTCTTTGTCAGTATGATGCTTAGACAGGTTTATGCTTAAACTTTTGTTAATATTACGGATGTTTAATGCAAAATTACACATTGATCATGTTAGAGATATGCTTGAAAAAGCTTGTGGAAATAGGTTACGTTTTTGTACCGAAGTGTTAAGGTACTTTACTGTTGTTAAGCGCGGAAGTTTGTTAATGTTAGTGGTTTATTCGTACGTATGGTGTGTTAGGTTTGTCGTTGTACATTATATTCTTAGTTCAGGTTATGGTTATGTTAGCTTTATTAATGTAAACGTTTGTTTACGTCAAGCATATATTCGTTGGTTAGTATATAAAGAACTTATTTTTTGTGTTATGTTTAGATAAAACTTTGTTATGTTTACAGTTTTTCGTTGGTCTGTATGATAATTGGACAAGATTATGATAAATCCTTGCTAAATATTACCGCGTCAATGTAAAATTAACGTTAATATGTTAGAGATATGTTTGGAAAAAGTATGAATAGGTTACGATTTGTATGCAATGTTAGTTACTTTACAGGTATTAAGTGTGGAACTTTGTTAATGTTAACCCTTTATTCGTGCTTAAGTTGTGTTAGTTTGTCGTTGTACATTATTTTCTTAGTTCATATGATGCTATGTTAGCTTATATATTCGATGGTTAGTATATAAAGAACTCATTTTGTGTTATGTTTATCCGAAATGAAATACTCTAAATGCTTACGTAAATCAGTTGTTGATTGTAAAATTAACATATATGTAGATATGCCTGAAAAAATGTATGAAAATAGGTTACGTTTTGTATGCTGTGCTAGGTACTTTACTGCTGTTAAGTATGGAACTTTGTAATGTTAGTTGTTTTATTCTAGCGTAAGGTGTGTAGAATTTTGTTATTGACACTTAATATCTTAGTTCTGGTAATCGCTATGTTAGCTTTAATTAATGTGAAAACAATGTTACGTTAGCATATATTCCGTTTGGTTAGTATATAAAGAACTAATTTTTGTACTATGTTATTGTTGTTGTTGTGTTGTTGTTGTGAGAATATATAGCCTTTTGAACTGATATGGTTCGTTCGTGCATTGTATTTTTGTTTACTTTCTTCTGATTGGTTGAAAGAAAGAAATCTCGTTACCTTTTAGATCTGTTTATACATCCGAATTTCGTCAGTAAGACATTTTTCGCTGTGTTGGTATGATGACCTCTCATTCTGCTCCTACGAATGTCCTCTTTACGAGGACCTTCGTAATACCCAACGATGTGTCAATTACATTTTTTCGTAAAACGAATGGAAAGCAATATATTGCCTGTATTCCAATTGGAGGTGCAGGTAATAGACTTTTAATCATATCGGTTGAAGAATTTCATCAAGGGATTAATTGACAGCGTTGAAGCTTGGGTGAAGACTGAGTATGTGTCATCTGAGACATCGCATCCTGCTGAAATCAAAGGTGACAGCTTGAGAGGATAAAAATAGAATAGATGTTGCTTTCACTGCATCTGATAATGTTAAAAAGTATTGATGTGCGCAAACTTATTGGAAACCCTTCGATTGTGTGACCTTCATGCGTACCCGTGTATAGGTTTTCACAGTTCGAACATCTGAAAATATAACAGCTTTGTTTAAAATAAAAAACGAATTAACATCGCACCTTAACGATGTTGACATACTTGAGGACTTAATTCATATAGCACATGGTGTAATCTATGATATTTACACCGAACATGTGGTTTCCGGTATAATTCAGTAATACAGAAATGCCTTAATAACTATCAGCCAGGATACGTTTACTTCTCTTGCATGAAGCTGAGTGAGTGCTGTTGAACCGAAATATGCAGAAAAATGGTTTAGTGCCGCTGGTTGTATTTATGCTTACATCTTATCGGATGGTGTTGAATCTCTGGAGAAACATATAAAACTTGCTCAAATTTTTCACAGAATCCTATGTCGCCCCTGATTAGGATGGATAAAATTTACAAATAAAACCTTATATGTTGATTGTGATTTATTTATTTAAATGTTCTTTTTATTGTAAATTTTATATTTATAGGCACCTGAAAAACTTGTTTTACTGTCCCTTATGTAACGCTTTGTTTTTTAAAGATGTTGGGTTTGACTGTTTTCGTGCAGCAATTGTGGATTTAAGTATGCTATTAGTTCATAAGTTTAGCTTTAACAGAGAATAAAAACTTACTTTGTTTGTCTTTATTCATTAGGTATATGCTAGTTAGGATAGGTTATGCTAAATTTTTTGTTAAATATTACCTATGTTAAATGTAAAATTAACATTGTCATATTGGGTGGATAATTGTTTGTATAAAGTGAATGATTAGTGTTTTTGTAGTCTGTTAGTTACTTTTACTTGTTGATAAGTTTTGGACCTTTTTTGTTAATGTCTTATGTTTATTTCGTGTTTAAGGTTGATAGGTTTGTCTTGTAATTATTTGGGTCTTGAGTGGGTCAGTAAAGATATTTATGCTTTATTAATGTGAAAACCTTATTTGTAGAGTATAACTCATTGATTGTATGATATTAACCACGTTGTTTGATAAATTTTGCTAAATGTTACTGTGTCAGTGTAAAGGTTAACGTTAATATGTTAGAGATCTGCTTGAAAAAAGTGTGAATAGAGTACGTCTTTGTATGCTATGTTGGGTTACTTTTACTGTTGTTATGTTGTGGAACTTTGATAAGTTACCAAAGTTTATTTCATGTTTAAAGGCGTGTCAGGTTTGTCTTTGTGGGCTATATTCATAGTTTAGATGATGCTAAGTAAGTTTTATTAATGTGAAAACTTGTTACCGTTTAACATATATTGATTGATCTTTGTATAAGGAACTTGATTTATGTTATGTTTTCCAAAATGATACTCGAAACGTGACTTGAATCAATAGATCAATAGTTAAATCACAATTGACAGAGAAGGCGGGTTGGATAGTTTTGTTTGAATTTAGTGAGTTTGACGTGATTTAAAGGGTTATGTAAATGACGTTCAATTTTTAGTAAAAATATGACCTTAAATCAATAGATAATAAGATCATGATGATCTACTAGGAGCATGGTCAGAAGTAGGAGGTTTGGAATAAGTTTTTGATTTAAGTGATTTAGCTGCTTTAAGGGTATATGATATAAAATAACGTTGAGCAAACCCATATTATAAAATAAAAATATAATGACCATTTCAATCTTAATATATAGGATCAATAGATCACGAAGGGTCAGGAGGAGGTTTGGATGGGGTTTGATTTTAAGTGATTTTTACTGCTTTAGGGATGGTAAAAACGTAAATTTGTAATTATAAACATAAAAAGGAATAAGAAACTTTTATTTAATTTATTTATTTTATTATATTTAATTTTTTATTTTTTTTATTTTTTTTTTTTCTTTTTCTTGTATCGAGGATACATCATAAGAAGATGTAATAAACAAGTTTCCGTGTCTAACGCGCGCCAATACTTTCAGTTTTTGGGGGTCTGGTGACCCCCCTTTGGGCATGTGTCGGCTATTTAAAACACAATATAACGATATGGGTACCTTATATGAAAGGTATCTAACCGAGTTTCCTCGGTTCTACCGCCGCGCCCGTTCTGGGCGTAGATTGTACGGATAGGTTGGTCAATATTTCAGATTTTGGGGGCCGTCCCCCAATTGGGTCCCCTCGGTCATTTTTACCCCGAGAATACAGCTAAGATACCGATGACCTAAAAAGGCTGTATAAATTCAAGCTTTCGGTTGTTCTATTGTCAAATTCAGATTTTTGGGTGAGTAACCCCATCTGGGCAACCCCACAGTCATTTTACTCCCATGCACATCTATGATACATCCTTAAGGTTGTAATACCGAGTTTCATCACTCTACGAAATATTTCAGATTTGGGGCTGGTCCCCCAAATTTGGTCAAATCGGTCATTTTACCCCGTATACATCTTAAAATACAACCTACAAAGGCTGTATATCAAGTTTCAGCTTTCTACATCAATATTAATGTTTGGGGCGGGATCCCCTTCTGTGGGATCCTAGACACACCCTATCGGTTCTTAAAATAACCATCATATTCGAACTCTACCAGCCCTCGATAACCCTTATAAGGGACACCCAAACATTGTTGTTATAACGATTGTTTTATGTAACTCGCACCGCAGTGGGCTCAGCACCGGTGCCGGAGCCAACTCAATCAGATTCACATATCAAGTATTTCTAGAAATTCAACTCTGAATCTCTCACCAAATTTCAACCAATTACGAACATTTTGATTTTTAAGTGGGGGTGGGGTCCCCCTCGGGGAGACCCAGTGGGATGTAACCTCGTATACAACAAGGATATGTCAACCATCCTAACACCCCTCCAAAATTTTAACGGCCGATACGAATAACTTCTAACTACTACTACCACTCTACTACTACTACTACTACTACTACTACTGACTACTACTAACTATATAATACTACACTAATAATAATAATAAATAATAATAATAATAAATAATAATAATAATAATAATAATAATAATAATAAAATATAATAATAATAATAATAATAATAATAAATACACAAAATCAACACTAAGCGTTGACTGAACCAAACCGAACCCTGAAACCGGAGCCGGAGTCGGGCCGGAGCTGGAGTCGGAGCCTGCGAGCTGGAGTTCGGAGTCGAGCATAGACACTCGAAATGTGATCAACTTCGAGTGATCACAATTTCCTTCGAAGTATATAATAATAAATATAATAATGTGTATGTGTATGGGCGCGCACGCTCGCGCGCTGACGTAATCTCGTCTCCGACGAGAATACGTCATCACGCTCGAACCTAACTCTCGTTAGCGTCTTAACTCAGCTCGGTTTGGAAAGCCAAAAGGGTATAAACGAGGGCGTAGCGATACGCTTCTCGGGGGGACCCACCCCTTATATAACCACTAACTTTACCTTTTCCCAGATTTGGGGTAATTATAATTAAGACATATAATAATAAATAATAATAATAATAATAATAAATAATAAAATAATAATAATAAAATAATAATAATAATAATAATATAATAATATAATAATAATCAATAAATAATATAATAATAAAATAAAACTACAAAGACTGAACCAGATTCATTCATTCGCCCTAAATGTGGCTAATGCGGAAGTCGGGAGGCGGAAGTAAAGAACCGCGCCCGGACACCCGAGCAGGCGTGAGTCGGAGTCGAGTCCGGAGTCGGAAGTCCGGAGCGGAGTCGGAGTCGGAGTCCGGAGTCGGGAGTCCGGAGTCAAGTGCGTAAAAAACCGATCCCTTACAGGAATCGTTTTTCGACTCGATTCGATTCTCTTCGAGAATCGAATCTTCGTAATAATAATAATAATAATAATAATAATAAAATATGATGTGTGTATAGTGTATGCGCACGCGCAACCGCGCATAATAAAAAATAATTACGAAATAACATGAAAAATCAATTAAATTATCTCAAAAACACGTGTCCTTATCAGCTACGCTGATAAGGACACTCAGAGCTCGTATTCCAAATGTGGTCTTTGAGGTGGTTCACTTACTACAACGATTAATCGAATGTTAATTATAGTAAGTTATTTTTCTTTCGATAATATTTTTCATTGTAAACTGCCAACCAAGCACGTAAAGAAAGACTGACTTTAAAACATCTGATTTAGGGGTGAATCGATCAACGATAAATGCGATTGGAATCATCAAGAAAATATGCTACCAATCACCAAAACCTTCTAGGAACCAAAAAGCCCCCTTTTGGGGGCTCCGCCCCCCTTTAGGGAGGCTAAACCTCCAAAAACGGTCTTCCAGACCTTAAATTCGGTCTCACTGACCTTAAAAACCCTAAGCTTGACACGTCAAGCTTGAAAAACCAAATGTTGCAAAATGTTGCTTTGCAACATTTGCAACATTCGGTTGCAACTTCCGGATGTCAGTCTGGCTGCTAGTTTTGCCCCCCCCTTACTACTATATATATTATATAATATATATATATTATTAAATATATATATATATATATATATATATATATATATATATATATATATATATATATATATATATATATATATATATATATATATATATATATATATTATATTATATATATTATATAAATATATATAATATATATATATATATATATAATATATATATATATATATAATATATATATATATATTATAATATAATATATATACTATATTATAATATATAGTATATATATATATATATATATATATATATATATATAAATATATGAATATATATTATTATATATATATATATATATTATATATAATACTATATATATAATATATATAATAATAATATATGATATATATATATTATATAATATACTATATATTATAGATACAGACTTTTTAAGACGTCCAGGCGGTAATAATAGATTAGTAATGCCCTTAAAATTAAAATCTTACTTTGTGAAATCCTTATATAAATAGAAGAAAAACAATACTCTTTTAATAAGAGGTGTAATTTTTAATATCAAATTTTATCAAAACTTATGAGAGAATATTAGAAGATATTTCGACCAAACGTTGGTCCCTTCAGCTGTTATAAACCTAAGTTAAATATAATAAAAATCTAAAAAAATAATAAAATATCAAAAAGTTTTGGTTTAATTTTTTTGAAAAAGGTGAAGGAGTTAAGAATGTTGTTAATAATGGGATCTATTTGTGAATCATTTCTTTGTATATTATAATTAGTGGAATTGTTTATGCAAAAGGATTCGGTGAATCTGCTAAGGTGAAGGTTTTCAATGTTAATAATGGGCGTCATGTGGTCTATGTTAATAGTATGGTTGTTGGTAGATCTATGTAAGGTAAGGGCAGAGTTGGGTTTGTCTTGAAGTAGGTAATATTTGTGTTGGTAATTTTTGTTGATAAATTTTCATTAATGAAAACAACATCATTCTTTCACAACCTTTTCCTTTCATCAAACAACTTATTCTATTAACCCTTAAACACAATTACTTTCAGTTTAACAACACCTTTTTCAAACAAAACCCTGGTCTAAGTATGGGATCCCTCCTTTCCCCTATCCTTGCCAAAATATTCATGGAACTTTTAGAAATCTATCACATTCTCCCCCACCCTCTTCTTAACAACTCTTTTTGGCACAGATATGTGGATGATATCTTCGTAGCTGTACCTGTTAACACTAACTCTATTGATATCCTCACTTTCAATTAGTTTTTTTTAATAACATCTACCCTAATATTCACATTACTATAGAGCAAATGAAAACTAACAACACCTACCCTTTTTAAGACACTCTATTTAATTTGGTCCCCACCACCAATACCATACAATACAAGGGTCTATAGAAAACGCCACTTCTAACCCTTCCTACATACACTGGATTTTCTTCCCATTCTCTTAACACTAAAATTGGTACCTTATCCTCTTTATTCCTTAGAGCTTTAAGGATTTGTTCTCCCCCTACCTCGAAAATGAATTTAATTTTATCTCTTTCAAACCTTTCGTAAACTATCCATCCTCAACACATTATCACCAATGCTCTTCGTAAGGCGAACAATAACTTTTATACCTTCCAACCTCTTCGTGACAATACACATACTTCCTACCTCCCTTTACCTTCGTCTTCTCACAATTTTTGCAAAAAAATCCTTCCTAAAACTATCCTTACCCCATCTTTAAATCTTCCTTTCAAAAAAAATTTTAAACCTAAATCTCATACCAACACCTTTACTTCTCAATGTGTTTACAAAATACCTTGTGCCACTGTAACAGCATATACATTGGGAGAAACACATGACTTCACCCGCAGTAATTACCAACACAAATATGACCTACTTCAAGACAATCCCAACTCTGCCCTCACCTTACATAGATCTACCCACAACCATACTATTAACATAGACCACATGAGGCCATTATTAACATTGAAAACCTTCACCTTAGAAGATTTACCGAATCCTTTTGCATAAACAATTCCACTATTTATAATATACAAAGAAATGATTCAAAATAGAATCCTTCATTTAACAACATTCTTAACTCTCTCTTTTCATATAATAAAACCAAAAGCTTTTGTGATAATTTTAATTGATTTTATGTATTTTATTATATTTAAAACTTGTTTATAGCAGCTGAAGAGACCAAGTTTGGTGCGAAAAATATTTCTGGCTAATATTCCTCAAATAAATTTCTTGATAAATTTGATATTAAACTTACAACCTTTTATTAAAAGAGTATTGATTTCCTTCTATTTATATAAGGATTTCACAAATAATTCTTAATCTAAGCATTCTATATTATATATATTATATACTATATATATATATATATATATAATATATATATAATATATATAAATATATATATATATATAATATGTATATATAGTATATATATATATATAATATATATATATATATATTATATATATATATACTTATAAAGAAAAGTAGTAATAACAAAGCCAATTTTGTATATCTTCAATATTTAGTAATTATCTAATTTTTTTGCATTTCTCCAAAGCACCATTTTTCCTGTCTAAATTTCAGCATGCATAGTTCACTGAGACGATTTTTGGAATGGGTTATTCTACCCCTAATTCTTTTACTCTTTGCAATGCTACTAAATGATATTTCAAATGATGCTCCGTTGATTGCGCACGGTTGGGCCAGTGAAATGTGGGAGCTGTTGCCGTTTCTGGAAGAAAAGTCTAAGTGTCATTAGCACCCTCTGCTAATATCCAATTCTTTCAATCTCGTTTTTATTTTTTAATCCATTCAGAGTCTGCACCATAGTTCAGCTTTATTATAAAAAATATTTTGAACTATAATATAATCGGAAAAAGTCTAAAATCTTCCGTTTTTACTATCAACCTTATAATAAAAGGGTGCAGTAACAACAATGAAAAGGCAGGTAAATTTTAAACAAAAATCGCTGCTCCAGAAAAACTATTAAAGTGTCTAAGAAACGATATAGAGCATTGCTTTCCAGAAATCCCAAGAAATTGAAACTGGAGGGTTTGAAAGGTGCTGTTGCCGTCCCAAGATTCTCAGCATCAGCTAGTCTACTCCAATACTCTCAGCAGTTATGTGAGCAGCAGCTGACTTACAACGTCTACAGTATCAAGATGACCTTTCACGGCAATTAATATTCTTTTTATTGGATTCGAACACTGTAACATATCTATGCTTTTTAAACTGCAAAGCATTTGACAAAGATTCCAGAAATGCGATATAATTAGCTATAAGACTGAAAAGCAACTTGTCTCTTTGCATTGTTCCCCTTTTCTGATATCCTTTGCAGCCCTTGATAGATGCCAAGTTGCCAACTAAACTTTCCCTGAATATGGCAACGTTTCTGCATTTATAAGACCAACATGTCTCACGAAACCCTGGAATGTTTAAAGCATACTTTATTCGAAGAACTGATCCACGAATGGTTTATTATATGCTTGATTGCAAAAATTGTGCTACGTATTTCTTGGACACATTTCAAATAATTCACAGCAAGGATCAATTTGTAATTTGCACAGTTAAAAAAAAGCTACTTATATACTTTTCTCTCAAAATTTATTGAACACCAACAACTTTCCCTGCCATTGCTGAACAGTCATCATAGTCGCATTCAACATATTTATTTGCATCAAAACCTTCCTTTTTTGTAACAAATTTTTTGCTATAGTTTTAACATTACTTACTTCCTTTTAACGTGTTTATCCCCTTTTAAGAGGGTAACACAGGGGGACTACAGGAAATTGAACTTTAAGGCCGGCTATCCCAAGCCTGTCGCCACCACGTGTTCGCAGCCAAGTCTTAATTTTGCCCCCAGGAAGATAAAACTCAGACTGATACGCAGAGGATTGAACCAGCGTTCTCTCACATGAGAGTCGGCGAGTCAACACCCTACGCCACGAGGCGTTTCAACTGTAATTTCAGTCAATTCCACAAGCAAGTGAAACTTTTCACCAAATGCATGTTTTTTATTTATAATGAATAAATCGAACACCAGATGACGCATAGTTATAGAAATCACTTGAAGGACCACTGACCACATCACCAATTACCGCACCGAACACAGATCATTGGGTTGCTTGGTTTGTCCCACTTAGATTATAGAATATAAACCTGTCCTTTTCTTTTTATTAATTTGTCCTCTTCTTTTTATTAATTTGTCCTTTTCCTTTTATAAATCTATTCTTTTCTTTTCACATATTTGTCTTTTTCATTTTATTAATTTGTCCTTTTATTTTTTTTAAATTTGTCCTTTTCTTTTTAGTTTCCTTTTTTATTAATTTGTCTTTTCTTTTTAAATAATTTGTCATTTCCCTTTATTAATTTGTCCTTTTCTTTTTTATAAATTTGTCCTTTTTTAGGAATTTCTTTTTCATTAATTTGCCTTTTTCTTTATATTGATTTATCTCTTTCTTTTTATTAATTTGTCTATTTTCTTAAATTCTTTCTTTTTATTAATTTGTCTTTTTAATAATTTGACCGTTTTATAAATTTGTCATTTTTTATCAATTTCTCTTTTCTTTTGATTAATTAGTCTTTCTCTTTTTATTAATTTGTCATTCTTTTTTTAATTTGTCCTTTTCTTTTTATAAATTTGTCCTTTTCTTTTTATAAATTTCTTTTTATCATTATTAATTTACTTGTCTTTTTATTTTTATTAATTTGTCTTTTTATTTTTATTAAATTGTTTTTCTTTTTTATTAATTTGTCCTTTTCTTATAATTTTTTTTATTAATTTGCCTCTTTCTTTATATTGCTTTGTCTTTTTCTTTTTATTAATGTCTTTTTCTTTATATTAATTTGTCTTTCTTTTTATTAATTTGTTTCTTTTTATTAATTTGTCCTTTTCATTTTATTAATTTGCCCTCTTTGCTTCAATTTTTATTAACAATCTTTTCATAAAGCTAAAAAGTATTATAGACATGCATTTTTAATAACATTATTAACACATAAAGTTTTGAAAATAAAGGATAATTAGGGACTCTCTAAATCATAACATTAATTATTAAATGTAATGAGGGGGAATTACTCCCCCCCTCTTCCCCGCCTTCCTAGGCCCATGGGCGGAACTATATATATTTCTTTATATATTTTCGCTGAAAAATACTGTTGCAATAAAAAAGATCTTAAATTTGAAAAATAATGAGTAATAAAATGATAGAAAAGGCATAAACAGCTTATGATAGCACGGGAATTGCATATATATATATATATATATATATATATATATATATATATATATATATATAATATATTATATATATATATATATATATTATATTATATATATATATATATAATAAATATAGATGATATAATATAATATATATATATATATAGTACATATATTATATTAATATATATATATATATATTTATATATAAAATATATATATATATTATATATAAATATAATTTATAATATATATATATATATATATAATAAATAAATACGTATATATAATATATATATAATATATACTATATATATATATATATATAAATTATTAAGATATTTATATATTATAATATATATATATATATATATAATATATTATATATATATATATATAATATATTATATATCTATAATATACGTTAATATATATATATATATTATATTATATATATATAATTAATATATATACTATATATATATATATATATATTATATATATATATATATTATATATATATATTAATATTATATATATATACCGGTATTATATAATATATAATAATATATATATATATAATATATATTATAATATATATATATTATTATATAATATATATATATATATATATCATATATATGATATACTATTATATATAATACGATATATCTATACACAAAGTGGCACCGTTAATGAGAAAGGTTAACGCCGTGAACCTTAATCCGTTAAAAAAAAAAAAATACGCGTTAATCATTAAAGCGTTTATCGGTAAGACATGTAACGGAAGTAACTTAATCGTTAACGTTAACCTTCTTCAAAATATGTAGGAATAGCTGTGGAAAGTAATAATAATTTTATTTCCTTTTAATTTTGAAATTCAACCATTAAATTATTTAAGAAAAATTTGATATTATATATAAATATATAATATATATATATATATATATGATTATATATAGATTATTATATATATAATATATATATAGTATATATTATATATATATATATATATATATTATATTATATATATATTATATTATATATATATAGGATATATTATATATATTATATATATATATTATTATATATATATAAAAATTAGTATATATATATAAATATTATATATATATATATATAATATATATATATATATATATTTATTAATATAGATATATATTCATAATATATATATATTATATATATATATATAATATATATATACTATTATAAAACTAATATATATACTATATATATATATATATATATATAATTCTATATATATACAGTGGCTGTCTCAAAAAAATGTACAAACACATTGACTGCTTTTTGTTTTTTCAGGTATAACTCGGCTTAACAGGCCAATGGCAGGAGATCCAACTTAGCTTTGAAGAGGAAATGTTTCCTTAATGCTTTTGGACCATCGAAACGCCACGAAGTTCAACAGGGCGTTCAAAGGGGAGTTCGAATAAACCGCACCAAGCACCGGACCATTCCCGGCATCAAGAGAAATTTGAAGCAAATGGAAACGTTCACAACGTCAACAAGAAAAGTTCTGGACGACCAGGGACATCCACCAACCCTGCAAGGGAAGAGCAGGTACAGGAAACCCTCATCAGATCCCCACAAGAAATCATCTACACAAGACGCGCTGCGGGAGCAACATCTCAAAAGATAGCGTCCATCGCATCTTGAACCGTCTACGCTGGAAATGCTAAATACAAGACTATTCCATGCTCTCAATGAAGACGATCCGGGCCGGAGACTTCAATTTTGTGAATGGTACCTGCTAAATGTGCAGAAGATGCAGGGTTTCCACCCAAAATTGTCTGGAGCGATGAGGCCACCTTTAAATTAAGTGGCTCGATTAATCGCCATAATTTACCTACTGGGGTCCTGTAAATCCCCATGGTTAATCGGATCACCTTTAAACCTACCAAGGTAAACCTGTTGTTTGCGTGGGGATTTCAGCATTGCATCATAGGCATATTTTTTTTTAACGGAGCGGTCGATCGGGGACGGGTACCTAACCTTGCTGCAGGAGTCGGTCGGTCAACACATTGACGAGTGTTGTGATAACCGACGTGATTTACTTCAGCAAGATGGAGCACCTCCCCACTACCATCGGGATGTAAGAGCTCCTCCATGCAGCATTTCCAAACACATGAATTGGACGAAGGGGTAGTATTGAATTACCCTGCGCGGGTCCCCATATCTCTCGCCAATGGACTTCTTTTTA